>JAODAL010025557.1:0-58419 GCA_025379985.1 Phyllomedusa bahiana | reverse complement strand
CCTTTTTAAAAAATTTTCCCTTTTTAGTTTTAGTGTTTTTCTTACCGTTCTTCATGTCAGTTTTCTATGTAATACTGCAGTTGTTCACTTTTGAACAGTTTTCTCATTAGCATTTGGAAGCAGTATAGTGGTGAAAGATGAAAGATTTATTATAAAACTGGAGGCAAGTAGCAAAGGATCATGAACATTATGTGACAGGTACAGATACAACTCAGTTGCTTCACCTTCCTCCATCTCCTTAAACTGACACTGCTGCAAATGTCATGAAATGTGCTTACAACACTTAGATGTCAAAAACTAATTTTTGTATGCAATTGAATATCAACTACTAATTTATCATGTATTCACAAGCGTTATTTGGGGAACGCCAGAATAAAATTCTGCTTCTACAAGTGCATGTTAATAGCGGGGAAAAGTAAAAAAATTTAATTGTGGCAAATTTCAAAAAGGCATCAGCTTCCCAGGTGAGAGGTAAGGCAAATGGAATTATATGATTTTAGAAAATCCAAAATTTATTCAGCTTGTTTAAAGAAAGAAAAGAAATAGTTACATAGCAAAGAGAGACTTCAAGGCCACATGTACATAAAAAGATGTAAAAAGGTCTAAAACTCACTGGAAAAATGAAAGGAGCGCTCTGATTGGTTGCTATGGACAACAAAGTGAATTTTAGATCTAGACAGTTTTCATACATGTGGCCCTAAGTATCATCTATTGCTGTTCATGGGTTGGAAAAAAAAACACATTTTGGGTCAGTGACTGTGTAAGGATCATAAAACGCGTCATTTTTTTCAAACCCATGAACACCAATGGATGATACTTAGGGTGGCATATATGAAAGGGGTTTTCACCCTTTTTCTGGTGCACAATGCACCTAAATGAGCCAGCTACGATGTCTAATGCACTTAACATATGTGTTAGGCGCATTGTTCTTAATACTCGACACTTGCGCCTCACATGAAGGGGTGTTCTGGAGCGTTCTGGGAGCATTCTGGGGTTGTGTCGCACCACATTCGTAAGATTGGACACATATATGAATGTGGTTCGGCAAAACTAGGCGCATTACTGCTTTGACAGGCAGACCTATTTCAATGTGTTCTGCCTGAGCCTGAGGAGTCAAAGTAAAGCTAGATTTGCTGTAAAGGGCAAAAATGTCAAATATTTCTGAACTTACACCAGTACAATAATGAAAAGTAATTTAATTATCAAATTGTGTAAAATTTAATTATGAATTTTTAAAACTGTGATCATATAAAATTAATATAAAATATATAATGTCCCCAAAATATAGAAATATCTCCTATAAAATGTATTTAAAATTCATAGATTCTTAAACTAATTTTACAGTAAAAAAACACTAATTATGTTGTTCAGATTTTTATATTTTAAATTTTTACTACATTAAATTTGAAATGTATTTATTTATTTATTAAGAGCCAGCACAGCACAGGTATTGCTGGGACCTGGGGTCCACCAAGCAAGATCAGTACTGAGATGCTATTCTAATGATTTTTCTCTTATTTGCAGCCTATAACCTTAATACATGTTAGGCATATTACTTATGCACCTAAGTTCCATAATGCGCCAAACACATAGGTGAGGCGTGTCAAACTTTACACACCATTCATGAACGCACAAAAACCACTTTCATACATCAGGTGCATAATACACTGAAAATGAGACTTGACTATTCACTTCGACACACCTTCCTTCATACATGTCGCCCTTAATGTCTCTCTTTGTTATGTAACTTTTTATTTTTTAAACAAGCTGAATAAATTAGGGAATTTTTTATAAATCATATCATTCCATTTGCCTTACCTCTCATCTGGGAAGCTGGTGCCTCTTTGCAATTTGCCATCAATTTCCTGTGGAGTGGTTCCCCTCACCACATCTCCTTCAAAAGCATACCATCGCATCACAATCGGTGAGCTAATTCATTTACCCACTTTGGGTGCATATAGATTAATATATGGTTTATATAAAAATATTCATTAACTAACACTGCCCATTAGACTCTTAAGATAAAAAGTAGCAGGAATTTCAAACAATAAATTATAATATTATAAATTATAATATATAAATATAATTTTATAAATATAATATTTTGTGCTTAAGAGTCCCATGGGCGGTATCACTTAATGATTGACAGGTCTCCCTATATCAGTATATATAAAGATATCTGTCAATTATAGAGTAGAACCACCCACTGGACTCCTAAGACTGAGCCAAGAGTTCAATGAATACAATACAAGTGATGCCAAGTTGTTTCATACAGCACGATATATCAAACTATGCAAATCGTACATCTAAACCATAATAAAAAAAACTATAACTGAATATATATATATATATATATATATATTATATAATATATATATATATATATATATACACTCACCGGCCACTTTATTAGGTACACCTGTCCAACTGCTCGTTAACACTTAATTTCTAATCAGCCAAACACATGGCGGCAACTCAGAGCATTTAGGCATGTTAGACATGGTCAAGACAATCTCCTGCAGTTCAAACCGAGCATCAGTATGGGGAAGAAAGGTGATTTGAGTGCCTTTGAACGTGGCATGGTTGTTGGTGCCAGAATGGCTGGTCTGAGTATTTCAGAAACTGCTGATCTCTTGGGATTTTCACGCACAACCATCTCTAGGGTTTACAGAGAATGGCCCGAAAAAGAAAAAACATCCAGTGAGCACCAGTCCTGTGGGCGGAAATGCCTTGTTGATGCCAGAGGTCAAAGGAGAATGGGCAGACTGGTTCGAGCTGATAGAAAGGCAACAGTGACTCAAATAGCCACCGTTACAACCAAGGTAGGCAGAAGAGCATCTCTGAACGCACAGTACGGCGAACTTTGAGGCAGATGGGCTACAGCAGCAGAAGACCACACCGGGTGCCACTCCTTTCAGCTAAGAACAGGAAACTGAGGCTCACAGATGCCCCAGCTCAGTGACATTGGACAGTAGAAGATTGGAAAAACGTTGCCTGGTCTGATGAGTCTCGATTTCTGCTGCGACATTCGGATGGTAGGGTCAGAATTTGGCGTCAACAACATGAAAGCATGGATCCATCCTGCCTTGTATCAACGGTTCAGGCTGGTGGTGGTGGTGTCATGGTGTGGGGAATATTTTCTTGGCACTCTTTGGGCCCCTTGGTAACCAATTGAGCATCGTTGAACACCTTGTGGAATCTATGCCACGAAGAATTGAGGCAGTTCTGAAGGCAAAAGGGGGTCCAACCCGTTACTAGCATGGTGTACCTAATAAAGTGGCCGGTGAGTGTATATATATATACACATACATAAACACAGTGTCCTGTTGTTTTGTTGCTTTATAAGGCATAGTACCCCAGTCCTCCCTCTACAGACAAAAAATAATCCAAATGTAACTCTGCCAAACACAGCCATAAAGCCCACACTTAAGATATGTCTACTCCATGGATTACGTGAATGCAGTACACAGAAGTACTATAGATGCCAAATATATCTCTTACTATATGTTACCATCGCAGGTTTTTTGTAAATACAGTACATTGGTGCAATAATAATTTTTGATGTTTATGGCTATTATTATTAGTGAATGTAAGAAGACAACAGATTTTTGGATACTTTAATAACTTTATTTAGTCATAACAGATAAGCAACAGACCGTTGCACAGACTGTCAAAGAATACTAGAACACAGGCTGACAGGAAACACTATTAGGCTAGGTCTACACAGCAAATGTCAAAATACTATCCAAAACCTAATGACATTTTGACATTTGCAGAACCACGTTTTTTGGCGCAGATTTGAACAAAAGCTGCAGTCGGTTTTCAGATTTGTCATCGGCCATGTACATTCAAAATAACGGGGAGGGGCAAACCCAGACGAACCTGAAAATAAAAATGTTCCTTTCCCCGGATTTTTAAAGGATGTTGAAAAAATCTGTGCTGTGTAGTCTGCGCCGGATTTTTTTTATTGCTGTTCACAGCAAAAAAAAACCCGTGGTTTTCAGCAGTTTCCGTATTTTTAATTCAAAAAATCCGGGTATTTCTGTGCTGTGTGGACCTAGCCTTAGATAGTTAACTGGCCCCACTGGAGTAAAAGTAAATTTAAAATGGATGTGGATCCCCAAAAAGCTGACACCGGGGCATCAGTATAAAGCGGCAGAAGACAAAAAGCCCATGTAATTCAATCATCTTTTTCACCATTTCCCCTTTCCCCCCCCCCCCCTTTGGGGTTGCCCCCCCCCCCCCCCCCCCCGGGTAGCAGTTTTTTCTTCCGCATTCCCAGCTTTTTTGGGGGGGAAAACAATAAACTGGTTATTACAAACCAATTGTTTTGGGGATATGATTTTTTATAGAGATAGTACTGTTAGTATAATAAAAAAAAAAACATTTGAATTTTATGATATCAGTAAACCATATGTAATAGGTTAGCTTGCCTATTCAGCAAGAGCCAAGTGGTGCTTGAAAGCTAGGCTTCCAATCTAATGATGAGAACTCTGACTTTGGTTTTAGAGCCCTTTAAATGTCACAGTCAATATTGACTGTAGTATCTATGGAGCTTGACAGTGGAAGGGAGCACCTTAAATCAACACTCTGGCACCTCAGTGTAATTGTGAGGTGTTGATGGGTTATCATGGAAGTCAGGGGCCTTATGACCCCAGATATGCAATGGGCTTTTTCCAACTAGGTCATATAAGAGGAATTCAAGATTGAGACACGTAACAATAATTTTCTGGATATCTAGGGGATTGAAGTTTGAAAAGTTCAACAAAGGTTGAATTAGAAAAGAAAATTTTTCCCCATATAAAAAAAAAACCCACTTTAAAAAAGTCTTTTATTATTTAATAATAAATAAAAAAATCGCTGATTTCTACCAACACAAAGAAAACGTAGAATAAAGTTGGAAATAAGTAATACCACTCAATTCAGGGCATAAAAAACCCCTTTTAAAAAAAAATTCAATAAAAATAAATTACCCTAAATTATAATAGAAATGCAAAATTAAAAAAAACACAATGGGCCACATGTATGAAAACTGTCCAGATCTAAAATTCACTTTGTTGCCAACCAGAGCGCCCCTTTCACTCCATATAGTCCCCTGGAAGAATGGAAGGAACAAAGGTGCACTCTGATTGGTTGCTATGGACAAACACAAATGTTTTGTTTGTCATAAAATGACATAATGGACACGTATGTCATGATGTCAAGGCAGGGAGTATAGAGCAAGGTAGGGTTCCTCAGGTAGTCAGTAGGCCCCTACTGCAACCTATTTGTAGCCTTCCAAGCACCTGACATCTTAGAACTCCTGTTACAGGATGCAAAATAACAATATAGTATATTATAGGAAAATATAGTATATTATAGGAAAATGGTAGAAATGTCTATTATACAAATAATGAATAACCTTTATTTAATTACACTGCAATACTCCTTTAAATGTACTCCATTGAATCCAGTTTCAAACGTACAGGGGGGGTAATACTAACATGAAGGGTTTTTTTATGGGGCCTTTTTCATGACATTTATTATAATAAAATTTAAAAATTTATAAATACAGTTGCATTGTATCTATGCCTGATATTTCTCTTAAAATTTCTAAAATGATTTTGTCCATCAGATTTTGGTTCTGCTGTGTGGACATTATCTTCAGTCACTGAAATAATGCTATATTGTGAACATATGTATCAACATAATTTCATGGCAGATAGTCATTTTGCAATATGAGACTGTGACAGATATCAGTAAACAGTCATAAATCATAATGTTTTTAGCTGAAGAAATTGAATTTTAGCAGGCTGTAAACCAGATTCTGATACTGATTTTGGTAATTGGTTCCAGCTTGCTGACTTTAGTAAAAATAAGTCTCTATGTTATATGTCGCTATAGAATAAACAAAATTGAGACCAGATGCATAAAACATATTTAGAATAAACAGTAGTAGAGAGAACAATAAAGACAACCATATCCAGCATAGTAAATAGAACCATTAGCAACACTCTATCAGCCCAGAATTCACTGATGAAGTCTTATCAGCAATACATACAAGGGTAGCAATACATAGTGCGTTCATGTCACGTAGCAGCACAGCCATGATGTGGTCAAGAATCATGGTGGCATGCTGCATCAGTGATTTTTAAACTGTTATGGCTACATGGTTTTATCTGTATTAATCTGCAAATTTGTGTGGACACTTTCCAAGCATTTTAAAAATTACAGGTGCAGTGTGCCTTCAGTAGTATTTGGCTGCATTATGGGGATGCTGCAACTAAGAAATAAAAGGATTAATTCTTACTGTATTTGGTTTAATCCCCATCTGCTGCAAATTAGAATAGGCACCAATATTAACGTGTTTAAACTCCATGAGGCTACCCTGAGGGATAATACACACGATCTTTCAGCTGCTTTCAGCTTTGCTCCTATGCTATCCAATAGCTGCACAAGTTTGCTGGTAGCACTCAGAATATCAATGTGGTCATTGGCAGCCAAATAAGGGTGTGGTTTCAGTTGGCCCTCATCTGCCCTTACCCTGGGTGAGGAAACAAATTTGTGGTTGTATTGCAGTTTGCATCTGCAGCATTATAGGTTTCTATATTTTTTAATGGCAGAACTACAATATAATGTTGATGCTGCATTCAGATTAATCTGGTTAATCTGTATCCAGATCTTTACTGCATGTGTGGAGTAAAGAACTTTGTTGTGTAGATCCTTGTTATTGTGGAAGCAATATATTGAACCTAACCAAAACATAGATACATCAAATAATATAATATTTGCAAATGGCTAAATAATAGTAATCAAAGAAATGGCAAAATCTAAAACACTGTAACTTCATCATTTTGAGTGCAGAAAATGCATGTGCATAACCCACTTGAAAGAGAACTGCAATGACACTGACAATTATATTTTGCATGATGTTTTGGTGGCCGAAAAAATGCCTTAAAAACTACTTGCTTTTTTCTTCCTTTTTTGCAAGTTTTAATGCAGTTTTGTAGAGTTGTTATTTTAGGGCAATTCATTACAATTCATGTGGTTCCTTTATAAGTTCCTCACATAAAATAAAAAAAACGCCCAAAAAAACTTTAAAAAAGCACACACATTTACACTTCAGTCTATTTGCTGAAGACATATTTGTCTTTTGGGCATCAAAACATGGTACAAACTGCTTAAAAAATCGTCAAACCCAGGGTATGCTGTATTTGGAAAAAACTGCTACTAACCAAAAAAATGCACCCAAAGAGAAAAATAAACTCATAAAGGAAATAACAATGCATGTTTTATGCTTTTTTTAATTTATGATTTCCATACTGACTCCAAACTAACACTTGGCTACAGCAGATTTTGCCCTAAAAAAGCATGTGAACCAAAAATCACCACTAAAAGCACAACAATTAGATAACAATAGATATCAGTAGCAGTAAAGTGTCTGTAAGAGTAATAATTCTAATCTACAAAATATTAAAAAAAAAATCTGCACAATATCCGCACAGAAATCAAGGAAGTGTAGTGAAAATCCACAGCATTTATATCCAGTGTAAAAATACCCTAAGGCTATGTTTGCACAGTGTTTTTTTTTTTCATGTGTATGTTTTTTTAATGGATGAGCAAAAATGCTCATGTTTGCACTTAAAGGGGTTTTTCCACAATCTACTGTTGACGTGGGATCCTCCAAAATGGGTATTTAATCACTTTTCTAAATATATGTGATTACAAAAATTGCAGTCTGAGAGAGCTACAGGCTGCCTTACCTGCCCTTAGTTACTTAAAAGCTTCTATTAGATACGACCTGGCAGGAGCTGCTGGCCGGGCTTGCGCAGAGCACACTTCTTATCTGATGAAAGGGAGCTGAAGAAGCTTTCAAGGCACCGGGTAGAAATATGTTGTCTTTTGTATAGAGAATTCAATAGTTGTAGTGTGATTATCTGAGTAGATCCCTGCTTTATCTGATTACAGAGAACATGAAGAAGCTTTAAAGCTGCTGTGGAGAAAATGTGTTGTCTTTTGTATACAGAATCCACTAGTTGTAGTTTGATTATTTGAGTGAACATTTCACACGATCCCTTATGCACGGCTCTGTGCTCTGGCTGTGTCTCTCTCTCTCTCTTAGCTCAGCGTGGCTTGTTTACATTTGCTTCTTAGCAGATAAGGCAGGTCCTGACAAAACCCCTTTAAGGTCAAAATAAATTCACAATTTCCTGAATGTCCTCTCGATAAGAGATGTAACAACATAAATCAAGGATGGGAGAAAACTGTAGAAAACATAGAATACCAAGTTGTTCCAAAGTGTAACTGAAAATATCTTAATGTACTAGATGACCTCCAAGATGTAACACTACAAATTCTGTCAGTATGGAGGCTCTGCCTCAAGTAAGTGGTAAAGTTGGTCTTACATTAATGCGCAATCATACACGTTAAGTTTTTAGCTGATGTATTAGGCCCACTGATTCTGACAAAGATGTTATCTGATCTGGACAAATAGACTAAGCATCTTCCTATGTCCAGAGTATGTAGCCTTCCGTCTTCCTTAACGGTAGCATTAGTGCATGACTATATCTTGATTTATATTTTCCCATTATGGATTGTTTGGAGTGAAGCATGGTAATGTTCTAAGCATTACTTTAGTTTAATAATATATTGATACAGTTCTCTGGCAATTACAGCCTGAATTTTTCAAATTTTTTAGTTGATGTTGTGACAACAAGAAAGGCTACTTTATGGGGTAAGGAACACAAATTTTCATTCTGTAGACGGTCAAAAGACTAATTTCATAGCCTATACAGGACAAGCAGAAGATACCAGATGGAGAATGGATTTAAATATCTAGACCTCTTCATTGACCAGAGGGTCTCCAACCTCACCAGGAGATCACAAAGTCAGGAAGGACACTGGCTCTGAGTAGTGTGTTATGAATATTCACACCTTCTGATAAAATGTTCTCAATTGCTTGACAGTTGATCACCCCGAAAGTCAAATGGAAATATACAGTGTGAGTAGAAGCATCCAGAAGCTTCCACCTTTTTATTGGCCATTTGGACAATTTTTTGATAGCCCTCACAAATGAACTTTATATCTCAGAAAACACCTTTGGTTAATGAGGCCACTCCTTCCAAATTAGGTGGCTGGCTCCAAAGTAGTTGAGGTTCCCTTTATTCTGCTGAAGTGTCTACCAAATGCTCTTTGACCCAGTTTATCAACTGAGCCACCTCTTTTAGAAGGGATGGCTTGGAAGGGGAACCGATTTTACCTGACAAGTAAAAGCCTCCATCTTCTGCTGCATGTGTCTGTTGTCAATGTGACCTTTGGGGAGAAGCTAAAAAAAGCACAAATTCTTCAATGCCAACCATCAGATTTTCTAGAGTCCTCTGACAAAATGAAAGAGTCTGTTTATCCATTCCACCTTGTAAGAGGATCTTAATATGCCAATGCAGGAAAAAGCATCTAAAACTACTGACTTTCACCACAATTTTGCTAAACTTGCTTAGTGCTGTGGTTGTTCCAAAGAATGAGGCAACAAACTTGAAGTGCCTAAAACCGTTCTCCTGTTCTGCTCTCAAAAACCTTTAAAAAGAATCTAGTACTTACAAATTCAGTTTTACATCAGTTAGATAAAGTGTCACCATGTAGTCAAGCAAATTACTGAGCAGATCATCTCTATTTTATTGTTATTATTATTATTTTTTATGAAAGTGTTTAAATACCAGAATCTCTAATTTTCAATTTTGGTTGGTGATCATAAATATAGAAAAGTTTACCACTGAGCTAACTTCAAATTATAACTTTTATGTAACATATTTTCTAACAGATTAGATTAATTCTACAGGTTAGTACGGTTGTGTGGATACCTAAAATATGTAGGGTTTTTTTCTGTGTGTAATGTATGCACAATAATTTTTTATTAAATATTTATTTTTATTATTTATTCTATTTTACTTTTTTATGTTTTTTTGTTTTTTTACTTTTTTTTAATTCCATTAAGGGATAACTATTTAGCACTTTTTTATGCTTAGTAATTTTGACGAAAACAGCCTAGTCCGCTGTGTACCCTTGCCCACACCGGCACAGGGAGAGCCAGGCAGATGTGGCCTGGCTGCTGAGTGAGGATGGCACGGACCTGCTCTCAGGCACCCCCCTCCTCTGGATCAAACAGGAAGAGCCAACTCTGGCTCCTGGCTTATATCTGCGAGGGGCAGCCCACTGGGCAGCCCCCTACACACCCCTGGGATGGCCTATGCACTCCTCCCACTCAGGGCATGCAGTTTCTGATGCACAACCAAAAATGGACGATAACTTGGCAGGGCATTGGCACAGAACCGCGCCAATGGTACCATCCAAACCGTCTGGGCTTTCCTGACGCCTGGATATCAAACATGCTTATCTTCTGGACCCCCGTAGGCCCGGTTCTGGATATCTCCGTCCCCTGGCATCCTGGAAAAACCGGGAAATGGGCGTGTGCATGCGGGGAGCTCTATATTTTGTGATATGAACCCGCCACGCACCAGTTATGAGCGGATCGCCTATGAATCGATATGACAAATCGGAGACGACCCATCTGGGTTATGATTGCTGGAGTCTTTGAAGCTGGGACTACCATTTGTTCAGGGCTAATTGGATTTTCATAGGTTTTTTTCATGAGTTGACCCCCTCTGTGGCACTTTCCTATAAAAAAGGCATTTACATGGGTTTGTTTGTAAATTGAGTTGTGCTGGGGGGGAAGCTGGGCTTGACTAGATACGAAGGGTTTGAGGGGAGAAAACGACAGGGGGGAATGGGATAAATTGAATTCTACATCACACCCCCCCCCTTTTTGAGGGGCTAGGGGCACCCCTACCGATGCTCCCCCACACGCCCACCTGACCCCTTCCCCTTGCCGGACAACCCAGGGCGTTCCCGTGGTTTTGGCCCTTCCGGTGGCGAATGAAAGTTGTACTGGGGAAACGCAGGCTCCAGCGAGAACCCCCCATTAGTTCCGGAGACCGTGTGCAGCCAGCTCGGGGGGGTTGTGGTCTGCCCCACAATGAAATGCCGCCCGTATAGATAGGGCTGCACCCGCGCGGGGCCCACACATGCCAGGCATTTTTTCCCATGGGGAAATAGGCCACTTCCTCACCAGTTTCCCGGGCTAAGGACAAAAAAGGGATTTTCCCTGTCCTTTTGTGTCCCCCGGGTGAGCACTGCCCCGAGCCAAAGTACTGGGTCGGTTTGCTATAAACTGCCGGTAAAAGTCGGGGGTTGTAGTACGGGGACTGGAAAAGGCCCCTTGGGGGCTTGGAAGGCCGTCTCGCAGTCGTTTGCAATCGACTGCGGGGGCAACCTCCCGGGTGAGGTTGTCAGGGGCTTTTCCAGGCTACTTAGTGTGAACAAACCTCCTTAGAACCCACGGTGCCCAAGAAAAAACATACCTGCTTCTTGGCCGGGGGGGCCCGGATGTATGGCATCCACTTTTCGGGCTCTGGCTTCAAAAGGGCCCCCCCCCCCTACCCGGCCCCAGGTAGTGGACCTCCTCATTGCCCCTGGGACTTTTTCCGGCTTGATGGGCCAAAACCCGCCTGGCGGATTCCCCAAACACCCGCTCAGGGGCGGGGGTGGTCCCCCGTGGGGGGACTGAAAACGGGTATGTCTCCAGGTACGCAGCTGTGTATCCTTCAAGTCCTTGAGCAGCGTTTGCCATCCCCTGAAAGTGGCAGGGGGATTCTTTCCCAAACGGAGACTTTTATTGTACAGTCCGAAGGGGTATAAAGGCCTCCGGGCGGGGGAATTGCCCGTACCCCCGGTCAGATCCATGATGGTCGGTACTTTGGGCCCCGGGGAACTGATCGCGCAGTTCACGATGCGTGGCATTTGGGGACGCATCAGGACCCGGGCACGTTAGCCCCCGTTCCACGCAGAATCGGGTGGGCCGTCTTTTGGGGGCAGGACTACAGGCGGGCCCAGGCACTGTTGGATGCCTGGATGCCCCCACTTCAGCACTGCAATCTCCTCCCCCCATGTGCGCTGCACTTCCGGGGGGAATCCGATATGCTGAACGCCGGATTGGGGGTGATCCCCGTTGTCCACGTGATGGAGACTGCTGACTCGTCCTTATCCCAGCACTGTATTACAATGCCTTCGGAAGGGGGAGAGGGTTGAGCCAAACAGCTGGGACTCGATGGTCCTACCAGGAGGCAGTCACACAAATCCTCCACATCCTCCCTATGGACCCCACACCTGCCCAGACCGGAGCCAAGCAGTCCAAGAGGTTCTCCTGCTCTCACCTTCCACGGGTCAGGTTGCACAAAGGAAGTTCACATACCTCCCGACTCATGATCGCCTTCATCAATGTTACACGTGTAAGGCCTTCCGCCTTCCCCCGGTCGTGGTCCAAGGTGACCAGGTTAAGTGACTGCGTTGAGTATTCTGGTGCACGACATATTGGTCCTTCCCCAGGCTGCCTGAAGCTTGTCCTGTGGTAAACAGGGGACCAGGACCCACACTTTCTGACCCACCCTGGTAGGCCTCCTCTCACAAGCGTGTCTGGTACAGTACCACTGCTTCTGGTCAGCTTTGGGCCTGTTCGCATATTCTTCGCACTAGCTGCATCAGCGGCCCTGCATTTTGTCACGGAAGAGCCAACGACATACTCAATGAACCCGACGACCCTCAGGGTTGCTATGGGGTCTCCTTCCCAGGCCTACCTTCACCAGAGCCAGGGTTCCCACGCAACAACCTGCAGCCCATACAGGAGCTCGAAGGGAGCTCAAAGACCCTTGAGGTTTGTGGAACTTCCCGGATATGCGAATAGCAGGTGTGGGACGGTAACCGCTCCAGTCCGGGACCCGTGGGGGTGTCTGACCAACATCTTAATCATCCTGCTTCAGGGTGGCCCATTGAACCTTACACTAACAGGCCTAGTCTGTGGTGGTACGTGGCTGGCCACCAGATGTTTGCACCTGTATTCAGCTACACAGGGACAATCCATAGCTTGCGCGAGAACATGAACTGGGTCCCCCGGTCAGTGAAGGCATTTCCTGGGGAAAGCCCACTCGGGAGAAAATCCCAGTAAAGGCCGTGGCCACCTTTTGTCGCCCGAATGGACCTTCAAGGCTACCACCGCTTCGCGGGTACCAAGTGCTTAATCTACGACCGTCAGATGAAGCGTTCCCGAAGTCTGCTGGGAATGGACAGCAGCGGTCCAATCAAATCCACAGCCAACCGCTCCTGAAAGGGACTCATCTAAGACATGCAGAGGTACCAGTGGGGCATTGGGGCCTCGGCCCCGCCTTTCCCCACCCTCTGACAGGTGTCACAAACGAACGCAGTAGCATTCCACATCAGTCCCAACTTGACCTAGAAATGCTGGGCCAGCCTTTCGCTTTGTCTTGGTGATCCCCTAGGTGTCCGGAGGCCAGTCGGAAATCTCGAGGCGAAAATCCCAAAAACTCCGCCTGAACGATATGGTACCCACCAAATCCGCGGTCCCTGGGCCACCCTGCGCCGTTGAAAACCCTGCCAGGCGGTTCGTCCGTCACGTGGTACAGACCGTCCTTGGTTCCCATACCACACCGCGCGTTGTCTAGTCTCAAGGGTGGCTGTGCCGCCTGCTCCTTGAGAGCTTTCAGCTGTCGTCATCTGCTAACGAGCATGCCTTGAAACTCTCGACTAGACTGGCCAGAATGGAGATGAACTGACACGTTCATCTGTCGGTTCCGTGGGACCTATCTTCCGGCCCACACCTTCCCTGGCACGTTTACCTGTCCGATGGGAGGATACCGTCGGGCCGCCTGATGGCCTCCTGGCTCCTGGCCCCTCTCCACTGCGCCGTCGACAGCGTGCCACGACCGCTGCAGCCCAGACTGGCAGTGGGGCTCCTCCCCCTCGCGTCTATAATAAGTCGCCAGTCCTGCTAGGCCTAACCCTGGCCCTCCCGACATCCTGTTTGTCGGGAGACCCTGCCTCCATGTGGCCCTTTCCTCCGGGAGCCCTGCTACGACCTGCATGCTCCCCTACCACAGCGTCCCCTCTCACACAGCGAATTCTGGTCGAACCACTGCTATCTGGTCAGACTTGGGGCCTGTCGCATAATACTCGTGACAACTAGCTGCATCAAGGCCTGCATTTTGTCACGGAAGCGCACGACATACTCAATGACCGACACCTCCATGGGTTAGCTATGATCTCCATTCCCAGGCCTCCTTCACAGAGCCAGGGGACACCGCACATCGTCGTCCCTAATCATGAGCTCGAAGGTGAGCAAAACCCGTTGAAGTCTTTGTGAGAACTTACACCGTTATGCTAATAGCAGGAAGTGGGAGGTACCTCTCCCATTGGCCCGGAGGTGTCGACCAACAACTTAAGCATCATGCTTCAGTGTCCATTGAACGTCACACAGGCCATTAGCTCTGTGGGTGGCGTACGGGCTGGCCACCAGATGTGTGGCACCCTGTAAACATCTTACCAGGGACTTTCTATTACTGCGACATGAAACTGGGTCCCCCCCTGTCATTGAGCATTTTCCTGGGAACGCTGCCCACTCGTGCGGAAAATCATCCAGTAAAGTGCCGTGGCCGACTTTGTCGGACCCGAATGGACGACCATAGCTACACGCTGCCTCCCCGGGTAACCACGTGGCGTAGACCTACTACCGCGTCAGTATAAGCGTTTCCCCGGAGCTGCTTGGGGAAAGGACAGCGGTCCAATTAAATCCACGAGACCACCCTCCCTGAAAGCTCATCTAATGACAGGACAGATGGAACCAAGTGGGTCATTGGCCTCGGCCCCCCCGCCGTCCCCCACCCCTCCTGACAGGTGTCACACGAAACGGACAGTAGGCATCCACATCAGTCCCATCTTTGACACATTAGAAATGCAGGGCCATCCTTACTCCTTTGTCTTGTGATCTAGGTGTCTCGCCATCGGAATCTCGTGCGAAACCCGCACAACTCCGCCCTGAACGGATAGGGTACCACCATCCTTCCGTCCCTGGGCCACGCCTCCGGTGAACACCCGGTCAGGACCGTCACGTGTACAGCCGTCCTTGGCGTCACCAGACCGACTCCCCTCTGGCGTTGTCTGAGTCCCAATGTTGACTGTGCCTCCTGCTCCTTGAGGACTTTCAGGCTAGGTCGTCAGCTGCTAACGCTGCTTAAACTCTCGACTAGACGTGCCAAATTGGGATGAGACGAGCCCTCCTTCTGTCGTTCACGTGGGACCTATCTCCTGGCCCTTCACCTTCCCTGAGCACTTACTGGTCCGATGGGAGGATACCGTCGGGCCCCTGAGGGGCCTCCTGGCTCCTGGCCCTCCACTCGCGTGACAGCGGCCACCGACCGCTGGCAGGCCTGCCTGCGGTGGGGGCTCCCTCCCCACTCGGCGTCTATATAAGGTCGCCATCTGCTTTGGCCTAACCTGGCCCTCCGACATCCTGTTTGTGGGGAACCCCTTGCCCTGTGAGCCCTTTCCCTGGTAGCCCTGCCTCACCTGCAGCTCCCCTACCACAGCCGTCCTGCCCCCTCGTTTTAGTCCCTCTTATTCCACACCAAGAGGACAACAAATCCAGCAGGCTTTGCTGGACATATCCTAGTCTGCCAACTATTGCAAACCAGCTGACTTATCTCCCTCCACATGAGAGAGGGACACACCATGTCACCCACCCCCATACTTCCATCAGTAAGCATATTTATAACTTGTTTGCACATTAACCTGTTGGATGACATATCACATTTGAGGGGAGCAGACCCTTGGGGCTTCAGGCCCTCAAAACGGGCCTACCAGCCAGCCCAAGTCTGTCCTAACAGAAACAAGCCGGAATGTTCGCGGCGACACTGACTCACAACGTCGCCCGCAAAACCCAGCCGAACACTCCCAGTCCAAATACACCCAGGCACTGGCAGCGCCGAGCACAACGACCTCCTATTTATCCGGAACCGTTCGGCAAGTCTTTCCTGTTATATGTCCTTTGGATACCAGCTCAGGCCGCACCACAGTCAGATCTCGTGCCGGTGTCCAAGATATCTCAGGGCAAACAGACCCGGCCACGAGATCTATAGCTGTAGCTTATCAAGGGGCCTTCCCCCACCCCCACACACACAGCACCAAAACTATTGGGGCGCCTTGAAAAAGGTACTGGTACGGGCCCTTCTGGCGCTGGGGACATGCGGGAGCCGATTGAATGAGTCCCGGCTTTTGCAAAGGTTGACAGAGTCGCGGGTTCCCCGCACAGATGTGGAAGTCACATGGGCTGGGGGCTCCCCTGGGCTTAGGGTAGGGACCACTGTCCCTCGCAGGCATCCTTACCCACTCATCCAGCTTTTGTGCTCCTGGCCTCCGGTGCCCGATTGTTGGTCATAACTCCATTCCCGAGGATTGCTGTGGCGGTGGCCCCCGCCAGGTTTCTTGGTCCACAGCAGGTGGCTAGCTGGATGGTCCTCTGGGAAGTTCCACATAAACTGCTTCCGTGCGGCGATGAGCTCCTTCACTGCACGGACGATGGTGATCTTTAGCCCCGTGGGACCACTGGAATCGACTGCTCTCTGGAGGGCCCCGCATGTGGTCGGCCCAGCTGTCGTAAGAGGACCCACCGCTGCAAACATCCGGAGCTTACCTTCTTTTCCTGTACATCTCAGGAGTGAATTGTAACGCCGATCAGTGCCTCTGCTTGATTCCCTCGAAGGTCCAGGGTGGACCGCTGGCAGGTCCCCAAAGATCTCCAGAGCTTTAACCCTCTGAAGACGAGGCGAGTCAGAAAACCGAACCCAATGGTCCATCAGGGCACATGGTGCGTAGGCAGATTCTTTTTCAAAGTGCGAGCAGGAAAGTGTGTCCAGTCTCCACCTCTATCAAGCAAGGAAAGTCCTCCGCCCTCAAACTTGGGACCTTGGGTCACATAAGGGCTCTTGACTATGAGGCCGTGGATAGGACTTAGCCTATTTCAGCTGAAGCACCTGCAATTGGTGGTCCACGCTCACTAGCTGAGCCGAGATCCTCCCATCCGCTCCCAACGTTCTGCAACTGCTAGGGAGCGCCTTGTAGGGGCGTCGAGGTCTCCTCCACAAGCTTAGCCAGGGCAGCTTGCAGGAGAATACCGGATTGAGTAGCTGCCCACTGCGCCACTGACCACCCTGCAACTGGACTCCTTTAGGAGCCCGAGCTGACTCCCCCCCACCCCTTCATGGACCCATAGCCTGGTCTGGGCCGAGGCTCCTCCTGCACAACATTCTCACCGACTGTTTCCATCTAGCTTACAGCTCTGCCCTTGCCGTTACCCCAGCCATCCTTGCAACGCAACCATGGGACTACTTGAACACAAAAACCACGCAACCTGAATGAGCACCCAAAACTTTGTATTTGCTGCACTCGACTGGACTAGTCTGAGTTATTCTTAAGGAACCCCAGCAGCAAAACCCACTGCTGCAATCCTTCAAGTGTTTGGCAGTATGGGACACTCACTCAACACACACTATTGATCCTTGATACCCCCAGCTCTGGCACCAATATGTGACGAAAACAGCCTATCGCTGTTTCTACCCCTTAGCCCACTACCGGCACAGGAGAACCAGGGAGGAACGAGAGAACACTCTCCTCGTCCAGTAACCCTGAAACGGCTGCCACCATTTTTCTGGTTTAGAGTTATAAGGACCGGTCCGTGACCAATTCATAACAAGGCCAGAAACCAGCCCTTGGGGTAGCTATATATCATAGACCTGAGATTAGGCGCATGTGAGCCGTTGATCAAGACAGCACTAACTCAGATTAAGTTTCATTGATTTAATTAGCCGTGGAGGCAAACTAGACAGATAATATATACACATGATAACAAAATCAAGGTAGAGACAGATGCAAAATACAACATAAAGAGTACAGACAAAGGCAGTTAGAATAGATCAAGTTTACCCGGTGTGCTTGCTTTCGGTGGGCCCGGACCGCATGGGAGGCAGATGTGGCCTGGCTGCTGAGTGATGATGTCACGGACCTGCTCTCAGTCACCCCTCCTCCTCTGGATCAAACAGAAAGAGCCACACTCTGGCTCCTGGCTTCTATATCTGCGAGGGGCAGCCCGACTGGGCACAGCCCCTACACACCCCTGGGACTAGGCCTATGCACTCCTCCTACTCAGCGGCATGCATTTATTCTGATGCACAACCAAAATGTCGATCAACTTGGCAGGGCATTGGCACAGTACCACGCAATGGTACCCATCCGAACTGTCCTGGGACTTTCTCCTGACTCCTGGATATCAAACAAGCTTAACGAACTGTACCCCGTAAGCCCGGTTCTGGATATCTCCGTCCCCTGGCGTCCCTGGAAAACCGAGAAATGGGGCGTGTGCGAGCGGGGTAGCTCTATATTTTGGTGATCATGGAACCCGCCTACGCAACAGTTATGAGCGGCATCCGACCGTATGAATCCGATATGAATAAAATCGGAGACGACGCCATCTGGGTTAATGATCTGCTGGAGCTTGAAGCTGGGACTACTACCATTACTGTTCAGGGTCATTAATTGGATTCATGAGGTCTTTTTTTTTTTTTTTCCCATGAGGTTAGCCCCCCTTCTGTGGCGACCTTCCTATAGAAAATTCATTTACACCTGGACTTCCTTACTTGAAAAATTGAGCTTGTGCTGTGGTGGGGGAAGCTGTGCTCTGACTAGATACAGAATGGTTGAGGGGGGAGAAAACTGACAGTGGGGAATGGGATAAAGTGAATTCTACATCACAGTAATGTATTAGCATACATGAATATGTTAATACAATACTCTCCTGCAATCCCACTACACAGCTACTTAATGCCACTTGGACGTAATCTTACATCCAGGTGGGTTAAGGTGTAAAGGGATAACTAATTTTACATTTTTTTACACTTTCCACTTAGTAATGTATTAGCATACTCCTATATGCTAAAACATTCCTTTCAGTATGACACAGGCTGCTGTCAGGGTAACACACAGTTGGCCTCTTGCACAGACGACCCTGGGGCTACTCTTGATCCTCAGGGCTGACTGTATAGACATTATCCAGGCTCCAATGGGCACAGGAAATCCTGGTGACCCGAAGGGGCAGGTGAATCCCCTTTGATCATGCTGCGGTCCACGTTCAAAGGTTAAACGGCAGGGTTGGAGGCTTCGTCCAGTCACTGTTATGCACAGAGATTGGTCTAGGAAAGGAGCTGATAGCTACAGCTTTGTTCCTAGTGTAGTTGCAGTGCTGGGAGCTGCAAACCTCCTCTGAAGGTATCAAGGTCTTTTGACGTTGCTGCCAAAAGAAGACACACATCACCCGTGGTATAGTGGGCAGTCATTAAGGGGGAAGTATAATGTCAATGCTGTAGGTTTACTGAGGAAGTGTAATCCTTAGGTCTGACTGTTATAAGTATTCCACAAATGTAATGGAAATAGGGCAAACGTAATGATCTTCTCTGTCAGAAATCGATCTAAAATCTTCAATTTGTACTAAATCCACTGACATTTCTGTTCTCATTCTGAAGACAATTTTCTCTCGGATCTCTCCTCCCTGTGTTCTACAAGACATAGAGTTCAGAGTTTCCTTTCTCAGCCTAATGAGGACACAAGATTTTACCAATAGCTGTAGACTCTGACTTTCCAAAGTAGGTTGAGCTTTACACCCTCATAGAAGGGCTAACTAAGTTCCTGACCATCAATATCACTTCCTGAGATAGAGTCCGAGCAATAATCCAAGTCTCTATGTGGATAACCTGTACAGAGATAAACACAAATACAGTATGTGACTTAAAAGATAAAGATAGAGGCTGGTACCTGCACCCCTAAAAACTACTCATGATAAGAGAATATACTCAAGGAATATTGTAGAATTACAAGTGTCTCATATTGTAGACAGGCTTTCTACTCCTGCTATCTAAGTCTTCAAACTCTTGAGAAGACATCTAGGAAGCAACGTAAGCACCTGACCTAACTACTTAGGTTCTCCAAATTTTTTCAAGATAGTAAAGAAAAGAAATTAAACTAAGGTTAATCTAAATATGCAAATGCACAACAGAGCATGAATCTAATCAGTTAACTTTTCCCTTCCATCTTAACTCACATGTGATGGAGAATTAATCCCGTATGGACAGCAAGCGTCTCATATAAATTTTGCACAGGGTTTACTTCTGACCTCTTCTATTTTTGGGGACAAGGAGGGCTTAACAAAGGGGAGAAGGTTTAGTATTCCAGACAGAAAAAGATATTAAAAGAAGAATTAATAACTTTTTGTATATATTTTGGGTGACATGTATGAAAGGGGCTGTGCCAGTATTCTGGTGTACTTTGAGCAAAAAAGAATGCATGAACAGGTGCACTTTGGCATGATACAGTAAGTCCCTTTATAATGCGCCAAAGACACTTTTTAGTGTGCCAAAGATTTGGGGCATTTTTTGCGATTCTTTGATGCCAAATCTAGGCGCAGAACAGTTTAAACAGCCAGACCAAGTTAATGCTTGGTCTGCCTGAGCCTGAGCTGTTGTATTGGCACTAGACTGCGCCTGTATGTATGACCTGCAGACGAACAAGTTCATACATTCTAGCGCACACTGCCTTAAAGCTGTTTAGAACTGGCCTCTCAGCGCCAGGATTCATATATGTCACCCTTTATGTTTTGTAGTCTTTTAAGGAAAGATGTGTAATATACAGTATATATGGTGATATGTATGAAACTTGGCGCCTCAACAGCATTTTTCGTGTCTTTTTTTCGGTGTATAATGCACTTGAATATATGAAATTGGGGAATGTGCAGTCATAAATGGTGCATAAGGATCGAGGAGCCTAGCATATATGTTTGGCACACTGTGGTACTTTGGCGCTTTGGTAATGTGCCAAACATGTGTCTAAATGAATGCCAGATTTCGATAATGACTGTTGCAACAGTTCATTGAGAATGGGATTTGTGGTATTGTGTATTGGTTTCATTCATTCATATTATTTAATTTAAAGTTAATTATTTTGTGTGGAACTCACCCAAGCACATCCAAATGTCATGTCAGACCATTTGCAACTGTTTACATCATTGTGGTCTGTGTGCTAGACTACCGACAAGAGTAACTGCCCACACCACCTGGTACAGGCACCATTGTCTTGCATGGGCCAGGGAGAGTCTACTCTGAATGAGGGACTAGTGGTCCTCAGTGATGTTCAGTGAAGAAAGTCAACTCACTCTGAGCAGAAATGATGGCCACCAAGAATGCTGGAGACATCAAGCGAGCGCTATGCAACAGCCACAGTTGTCACCAGATGAGGCTTTGGTGGTGGTGGTGTTACAGTGTGGGCATGTGTGTCTAGTCAATATAGAACTGCCCCACACATTGTGAAGTGACAGTGACAAGCCTCTACTACTTGAATAACATTATTAATCCACTAGTGCCTCTGCATGAACAACTCAGGGCTAATTTAATCTTCATGGACAACACAACTCCAGCTCATTGAGGTCACATCATTAGAGAACAGCTGTTGGAGACTGAGGTACTCAAATGGAGGGGCCTGCACTTTCTCCAGACCTGAACCCCCTAGAAAACCTGTGGGATCAGCTGTGGGATGACCTGTGGGGTGCCCTTCAAGAAGAGTGGGATGCCATGCCTCAGCAGTCAATAAAATGACTGTGGACAGCCTGAGATATCATTGTCAAGCTGTAATTAATGCTCAAGGCCAGGACACTTTACTGAGACATTGACATTTTTTATGGTGTATACCCCCCACTGTTGTTGGCTTTTGTCTTATTTAATTGTTAGAGATGAGAAAATCAATATTGCATGCTATGACTTAAATGACCTACTCTCAGGATAAAATATCACAGTAGAGTGAAATTTTAGCATTTTCTGTAAATTACACCTAAAAGCCAAATATCCCTAACTTTTTGGGAGTAGTGTATGTAACAGCTTGCTCTTGCTTCTACTGTACAAATTTGAGTCACATTTTAAAAATGATGTGCCAAAAATAAAACAACATAATGTTTGTAATTTGTTTTCACCAATGGAAAACCTTGGGCGACATGCATAAACCTTGCACCAACTCATCAGTTCTACCTCTGTTTTTAATAGTGTTTGATCCAACAGTATGTATGAAAGTGTCTCACAGAACTTTATAAATGTATCCCAATCTTCGTTAAAAGTAGTCTCAGTCATGTCACTTTGAAGCTCGTATGATTTTGTAAGACAGTTGTGCCAAACCTTGGTGCTTCTCTGCTATATATTTTTGCTGCATTGTAGGAGTCTTGAATAACCCTCTTTCTCTCTAAATCTTCGGCAAATTTAAAAGTGCTGTGTCTGGCGCAGATTCTACCAAGTTTTGGTATGTGACAGTTCATACATCAATGGAATAGAGCTATGACAGTATGTTTGGCCATTCATAGATGTCACCACTTGTCTCTGCTTGCCAGTGTCATTTTTGTGTAATCATCTAACCATTTATATGTTTTTGAGAGAGCTCAGATACCTGCTACAGTCTATCATTAATATAAAAACACTGTAGAAAACTTGAGAGACTGCTAACTATCCACTTTTATGTATTTTCATTTGATAACATTCAAAATTTGTTTTAATCTTACTGCCTCTTATTCTCTACCCTAACAAATCTAAATCTATTAGGTTGTTGCTTATGCCCAAATTCATTATATTGGAAGGTTTGCTGAAGTCTGCTTATCTGCACTTACATTTTAAGTGTTGGCATCATAAAAGGATTTTTCTAGGTATGACTAACAATGAAATGTATCCTCCACATTGGGATCCATTCCTTCACTGACTTTTGTATGCCTTACTTGAACGTGTGCCGAGGTCTTCTTTTGAGCCAAACCCATCAACATTAATATTATAATTTTTATAATTCTAGTAGCATTTCTAGTAGCTATTTTTAATTCTTAAAATTAGTTTTGAAAAAAAAGAAAATACATTTGTAAAAGATAGCCTGGGCTAAAAGAAAAAAAAATCTATTTAAAACTGTATAAGACAATTTAAAAATAAATAATAATATTTTGTTATAAGTTGCACATTTTCTTTTTCTTCTTTTATCCACAGACTGAGTTTGATATGATTATCTTGTGAAGTCCTTTCAAAACCAGAAATTTGAATTCATGTTTTAATATGAAGAGAATTACCCAGAGTTCTCTAGTAAAAGTTCACAAATTGCTCAGTGAATTTGTTTCAGGGACAGGACAACAGAAATCAAAGTACGGCAAATATTTCCTGAATCTATTTATGTACACGTTCTGAATTCCTGCTACAATTTACTTCATATTTTATATAAAATAGTTATATAATTTTTTGTTATATAAATCTATAGAATTGATTTGTATTTCTATTTTTTCCCACTGGCTACTTTTAAACATACAGTAGATTATAATTGGAGGGTATGTTAAAGGGCATTTTAAAGGAAAGGACATATTCAACATAGCTGTGGGCTATAAAAGTAACCTTTGTAATATAGCAAGATATAACATTAATTATTAGAAACATTGGAAGTCCTTATTGGAATGATATTTGGGTACATAATATAGAACCTTTAAAATGATTCAATCTCCCTGTATATTTTATGGTATAAAAATATTGAATCAAACAATATAGCATACAAAAAGTATGAAGTGGCTTATCCATATAGTGATGCATTTATCAGTCCTATGTACCAGTTATGGTCATTCTGCATCTCCTGTAACCTTCTCCATCGGCCAACAGGTACAACAGTAACACCTGTAAATGATCCAGTGAGGTTTTGAGGGTAAAATCTCTTTTTAGTGTATAGAAATTTCAGGAGTAGTGTTGAGCGATTATTATCGACAAAGTTGAAATCGGCACAGTTCTTATGTTGATCGAAATTTTTAGATCATGCGATAATTTAGGTTAAATTCTGTGCATCATCTATAAAGATCGCGCCATTTTCGGCGCTTCCTGTCATTTTGGCGGCCAGCAAATCAGCTTACAGAATAGAGCAGGGTGAGTTGTGTGTGCGACGTCATGACTGGGATGTGTATGGTTGCGATTGACTGGAAAAATCACATGACCTCGTTTTACATAGAACAGCCCTTCCTGTTCATGATCAGTGTCTCTCAGCGTCTCATAGCAGGAGGACGTGCGCTCTGCCTGTGTCCAAACAGCTCTGCGATATTATTCTATTTCTTCACTGAGAAAGCTCTACTGTTAGCTGTGATCCTTACAACTTAGTTAGATCAGAGATTGGAAGATTTTATGTAGTTAGGTAGAGAATTTTAAAGGAGCATCTACCGCTGTAAAGTCACAGATGGGAGCGGGGGGAGGGGGGGGTGGGCCCGCGGGCGAACAAAGACAAGCGCTATAGAGAATACTGGATAAAGTTAACCAAGAATTAGTGTAGACATTGCACTGCAATAGCTTTATTATTAACAGTTTTCTATTGAAATATTTCCTGGATATTGGGCAGCCTGAACTTATATTAGGATACACATCTTTTCTAGTAACTGCAGGTCTCTTTGTTAGGTGCAAAACTCCACTTTTATTATCAGTATACATTTCAGATAGGTGTTCTTTTTCAATTTTGCCCATTCCAGCTTTGTTGATATAGCCAACTTGCAGTTAAATTAGAATCCAGCAATTTTGTAGTCAGCACAGGTTGATAGGTGCAAAAAATACCTTTTATTATCCGAATACATTACAGATACGTGTTTTTTCACTTTTGCACACTACAGCTTTGTTCATTGAGGCACCTTGCACTTAAATGTGAATACAGCAATTTTGTAGTCACCACAGGTGAATTGAATGGTGCCAAAAAAATACCTTTTATTATCCGAATACATTACAGATAGTGTTTTTTTTACTTTGGAGCACTACAGCTTTGTTCTTTGAGGCACCTTGCACTTAAATGTGAATACAGCAATTTTTGTAGTCACCACAGGTTTAATTGAAAGGTGCCAAAAATACCTTTTAATTCCGAATACATTACAGATACGTGTTTTTCAATTTTGCGCCACTACAGCTTTGTTCATTGAGGCACCTTGCACTTAAATGTGAATACAGCAATTTTTGAAATTCATCACGGGTGAATTGATAGGTCCCCCAAAAAAAAACCTTTTTTTATCCGAATCCCATTACAGATCGGTTTTTTTCACTTTGGGCACTACATTTTTTCCCTTTTGAGGCACCTTGAAACTTAAAAGTGAATCCAGCTTTTTTTTTATTCACCAAGGGGGAATTAAAAGGTCCCAAAAATCCTTTTTTATTACCCGAATGAATAACAGATACTTGTTTTTTGCACCTTTGCCCAGCCCAGTTTTGTTGAAAACCCCCACCTTGCATTTTAAATTTAAATCCAGAAATTGGTATTCCCAAAGGGGTAAAAGGGGATATTTTGGCCAAAAAAAATCCCTTTTATATCCAATTTCATTTCAGATACGGGGTTTTTTTTCATTTTGGGCCGGGGAAAGTTTTGTTTTAAATGGGTTCTTTTTTTGCATTTTATATTTAAAATAAAAGCAATTTTTTTATTTCACCACAGGTGAATTGAAAGGTCCCAAAAAATCCCTTTTTAAATTACCCTTTAAAAACTTTTCCCAGAAAGGTTTTTTTTTCATTTTTGGTAGTAAAGCTTTGTTGATAGATCTATTTCCCTTAAATTTGAATCCAGCAATTTTTTTTTTTATTTGAGGGTTTTGGGAGAATAGCGGGTGTTTCCCGTTTTTTTAATAAGAGACTTCCAAAACTTTCCCATACCTTCTCAAATTTTTTTTTTTTTGGAAACATGGAGGGGAAATTTGGGTGGTAAGCAAAAAAAGAGGAAAATGGAGGTGGGAGGTACAAGAAAAGGGTTCCCCTTTTCCATGCTGGCGAAAACACCATGCCAGCGGATTCGTCGTTGAAAGGACCGCGGGCCCTGTAATCGCTGGGTCAGGGCCTGGGGAATCTCGTAACGAACGGGCGTCCCCAAATCGGGTCCTTCAGGGGTTTAAATGCAACCTGCACCCAGCAGTCTTACCTCCCCCTTTCCCCCCATCACGGCCACAAATGTCGTCATCAGCATAAATTGAACCGTCCAACATGAAGCAGCCCAAAAGGTCAACTCTTGGGACCCCCACTGTGGATAATCCATTTTTTGAAGACCTCTTTGATGACAAAATGGGGTTGGGGGGTTCAAAAGGCATTTTAAAAAGACCAAGAGGCCAAAGAGGATGATTTTCTTGCTCTAAACCCCTATTTATTGATGCCATCAGAGGAGGAAAAAGGGAAACCGGTCAATGGGCCAAAAACCCCGGGGCCCGGTGGGCAACGCCTTGCAGTCCCTTTTTGTTGTAGCCCGCAGCCCTTGGATGAAGAAGGTCAGGACCCCGAAGTCACCGGGTTTGATGATGATAAAGGGGGGTGGGGGGAAAAATTTTCCCGGAACCAATGTGGTTTTTTTCAGAAAAAAATTTTGGGCTTGCGGGTTTCTTTCACTGACGAGGAGGAAGACGAGGGGGGTAGGGGCCCCCATACGGGTTCCCCCTCAAAAAGGAGAGGGCGGCGCAAAAATTCCGCTAAAAAGTTTCCGGGCCGCCACGGTAAAGCGAAAACCCCCGCTCCTTGTTTTATCCCCCGTAAAAAAGGGGTCCAGGCCCCCTCAAGCCTGGGCCTTCTTTGAGAAAGCCTCTGTTTTCCCCCAGCGATTTCAAAAGGGCCCCCTTTTCCCGTAAACGAATAAGTAGGGGCCAAAAACCCTTAGGTGGTTAACCACCCCCAAAAAGTCTATAACTTTGCAGCGAATGCTTTGATTTAAAAATTTGGAGGCAACATTGGGCCCAAAAAAGGCCAAAACCGACCCCGGGCCCCCCAACCACATTAAAAACCCCTGTCTCCCCGCCTCCTCCTCACCCACCCCCAAGGGTTTTCCTCCATGCTCTTTGTCTCTCGGGAAGTCATGATAGGGATCAGCCTCCGCTTCAGCCTCCCCCGCCCCCGGGAAGTCCCAACCACACCCCCAAAGCCCCACCCTCCCCCTTTCCCTCCCCCAGTTTGACGACCTGAAAGGGCCGAAACAGTGGACCTTTTAAAAGCACCCAGCCTTCTTTTCTTCCAGGTTGGGGGCAGAAAAAACCCCTTTAACCCAAAAAAACCCAAACCCAAAAAAGCCTAAATTTGTCGGCATTCCCAAGGTTTTTGGGCCGGGGGAAAATTTTTGGCCTTTCCGTCGGTGGACACAGATGGTTCCCCCAGGGCAGGGCCCCTTTGGGCCTGCCCCCAGTACCAGATGGAGCAGGTTTTCTTTGCCAGAAAAGCCGTCCCTGCCCTGGCCCCACGGGGCCATCTAAAATTTCAAGCGCTTTTTTTGCATTGTGGCCGGAAAATTTCCATCGCCACTGACACATGGATAGTAAGCAGGGCCCAAAGGGCCCGTTTATATCTCTGTGACAGATCACTGGGTGAGCGGGGTTTTAATGCCCCCTGGGGGTGACGGTGGCTCCAGGCTCGGCGCACACCCCTTCAAAACCGAGGGTGGGGCAGGGGGTTTTTTCCCCCAAGGTCCTCTAGTGGAATTTTACGTGCCCCCGAGAAACCGGCCGTGTTGAAAATTTTAAACTGTCTTTGGGTAAACCCTCCAAAACACAGGTCAGAGGGTGTGGACGGCTCTCCGCACAGACCCCCAAACGCTTTGGGTGGGTTTCCAAGAACCTTGTGCCCGGCCCAAAGGGGGTTTGGTGATAAAGGGTTTTAATCTGCGGCCCCCTTAAAATTTGGTTGGCTGGAGAAATCCCCTTTCCTGGAAAAAGTCCATGAATTTTTCGTCCCAAAAATTTTTAAAGAGCTAACCCCGGGTTCCCGGGGGCTGCCCCGCTGAGGAAGGGGTCGAAGTCTAAGTTTGCACCCTTCCCCCCCCGTTTGCCCCCCCTGGGTTTTTGTCCCGCCCCTGGCTGCGTTGCAGCGTCAGTCGGCCTCCCCCAAACAAACCCTCCCCATTGTTGCGTTGGGGAACGCGCTTTTAATTTTCCCCCCTCCCCCATGCTCCCGATTGTGGGAGGCCCGCGCAAAGCCATTATGCATTTCGAAGGAAACATGGCCTGACAAACAGCGGGGGGCGGGTCTCAGGGTGTTGAGCCACCGAGGAATTGGGGGAGGGGAAAAAGCTCCCGCACCAAACCCTTGGGCCCGTTTTGAAAAAAAGCCACCCCAAAATGGTCAGTGGGAAAATGCCCTGGTCAGGGATGAGCAAATTTTGGTTTTTTATTTTTGGGAAAGACGTTTGGGTACTCGAAGCAACAAAAAATTCCCCCCCCCGCCCCCCACCCCAAAGGGAGGCCGGGAAAAGGGGTGGGGACACGGGACTTTTTTTCCCTCTGGGAAAACCCACAAGGCCCGGGGCAGTTTTTTACCCAATTTTTTATCGGTCTTCATTAAGGCCAGTGGTTTTGGGGGGCCCTGGTATGCAAGGTGGGTATCAGCCCTCCAGGTTTGCATCAAACTCAGGGAAGTTTTTGGGGGTGTGTTGAAGCTTTTGGGCCCCGGGGGGCCGCGGAGGAGGAGGGAGGGGGAGGGGGGAGTGAATTTTCCTAGACAAACCCACGGTTTCCGACTTCCCGCCTTTGGGAAAATGGGTTTTTGCGGGGAAATTTTGGGGGGAGGGGGGAAAATTGGGGGAAGACAGGGTTAAGGGTTAGGGGCCCCTCAACCCCAAAGGGGGGGGAAATCAAGGCTCCATCTCCTCACCAATGATTTCTTTTTATCTCCCCCTTTCCTCCTACAAGATCCCCGCATTTTAAGGGCCCTTTAAAATTTTTTCCAACTTTTTACTTTTGGGGGCCACCCTCCTGGGAAACCCCGGGGAAAAAAAAAAAACTTTTAGCACTTTCCCCCACCTCAACCCCCAAAAAAAGATTTAAAAAGGGAGGGAAATGGGAGACCTTTGCGTTATCAACGGGGGCATCTGTTGGTCTGCTTCACGTTCCCCAAATGTCAGTGGAAAAAAATTTAGGGGACGTTTAAACAGTTAAAAGTGGCCCAAATAGCCGTTTGCGGCAGCAGCAGCAGCAGGGAAGGTGGCAGAAGCTTAATGGGTGACTTGGCAATCTTTATTTACCACCTCACCAAAAACATGCAATGCCGGGGACACATCCCAAAACACAGAGAACCAAACTTAAGAACATGGTGCCCCGATAAACTGCGTCCCCAAAAACCGATTTTTTTTGAAAGTGTTTTCCCGGGCCCAAAAAAAATTTGGGTTTTCCCCAAAATGGACGAAAGGCCCCAGCCGCTCGCCACGCCATAGAGGTGTTGTCCTGCCCACAGCCCCGGGGCAATCGAGCGGGCCTTCAGCACAGCTGGGGGAGTCATTACAACAAAAGCATCCGGCTTTTTCCAAAAGATTAAAGTGGTTTGTTTTTACTTTTTATCAAGATGAATTTAGGCATGGGGTCTTGAAAGTTTGTGGCCCCCAAATTTCCATTTACCGATTTTGTTGCCGGTTTTCTTAAAATTCCTCTTCAAACAAAATGGTCCTCTTGAAAACTTTTTTTTAAAATGATCATTTTTTTTCTTGCAAAAAATTTTTAATTTTTCAATTTTTCCAAAAGTTTATTTTTTCTGGGGTTTTTCTGTGGAGGGATGTAAAAGAAAAGGGAAATTTTTTATGGGCAAAACCGTATTCCAATTTTCTCCCCTTTAACTTTAGAAGTTTTCCCTTTGGGCCCCAATTTGGTTTTGAGGTCATTTGCGGTGAGATACAGCTATAATTATGGCCCCCCCCCTTTGGGAACAAAAATTTTTGGCTTTTAAGTGGAAATTTCCCCCTCAAAATTTTTTTAATATTTTGGTTGAGAAGTAAATTTTTTTAATTTTTTGGGGGTCATGTTGCTGGGATAACAAAATTTAATCATAGTCCTTTGGAACAAAAATTTGGGGTTTTTTCAAATTTTGGCCATTTCTCCCTCAAAATTTTTTAAAATAGTGGCTGAAAGTAAATATTTATAATTTTTTGGGGCCCAAGGGTTGCTGTGAGATACAACAATAATCATGGCCCTTTTGGGAAACAGAAATGGGGCTTTTAAATTTGGCTTTTCCCCTTCCCCCCAAAATTTTTTTTAAACAAGGGGCCAAAAGAAGCCCATTTTTATAATTTTTTGGGTCATGCTGCTTTAAAATTTGAAAGCAAATACGGGTCCTATTATAAAAAAATGTTTTTTTCAAAACCAGCATTTGTTCTTCACAATTGCCCCAAAGTGCTCAAAGGGTCTGTTTTAAATTTTTTGGGTGCTTTTTGCTTTTTACTTTCAGCTAAATACGGGTTTCCATTAAAAAAAAAAGGGTTTTTTGTTTCAAAACGGGACATTTGTTCTTCACAATTGTAAAGAGGGGCCCTCAAGGGTGAGGGTTTGGCTTTTCAAAACGGGAAATAGGGGGGGACACGTTAATGGAAAAATTTTTGCAAAAGGGACTTTTTTTGCAAGATCTTTAAAACATAGCATCAATCCCTTTGTTAACCCAACCCATTTAATAAAATTTAAAAAAAAGAGAAACAAAGAAAGGTGGGTTTCCATCCTATTTTAAAAAAAAAAATTTTGATTCAAAAATTAAAAAATTAAAAAAAATTGAAAAGGGGGTTCAAAAAAAAAAAAAATTCCCCTTTAAAAAAAAAAAAAAAAAAAAAAAAAATTCTTTCAAAAAAAAAAAAAAAAAAAAAAATTGTAAAAAAAAAAAAAAAAAAAAAAAAAAAAATTAAAAAGAAAAAAAACTTGACCAGATGTGGGTTTATTCAGAGGACAGGGAGTATGGAGAAAGGAAAGAGAAAAAATTTACAGAGACAATTTCCTCCAGCACGTTGAGTAAAATGAGAAAAAAATTTCCAAGAAAAAGGGCACCGGGGGGAAAAAGGGAGCGAAAACCCAAACCAGTATTTCCAAGTGAAGTTTCTTTTGGCCCGAAATCATACGGAGGGGAAAACGCTACCCGGGACGGGGGCCCGTTTAGGGCCCATAAATTTAAAATGGTGGTTTGAAAGACCCCTTTTTTTCTGGCATTTTTTAAATCGGGGGTTTTTTTGCAGGTTTGGGGGCTCATTGCTGTTGCCCAGGACGGGGGTTAGTTTATGTCCAGCCCCAAATTAAAATTTGGGGTTGGTTCAAAGACCCCTTTTTTTCCCCCCGGGCCCACTTTTTTAAATTTTGGGGGTTTCAGGCATTTTTTGGGGGCTTTTTGTTTTCTTTTCCGGGGACAGGGATTTTTTTCAATGTCCAGTTTAAAAGTAAAAGGTTTGGAAAAAAATATACGGGCCTTTTGGGCCCATTTTTTAAAATTTGTGGCGGGGGGTCATCCCGGTTTAAGGGTCATCCCCGTGGTGAAAAGGGAAAAGGGATATAATTTGGTTTCTGTGTTTTTTTTTCCCCTGTGGTTTTTTTAAACCAAAAGTGTTTGCCAAGAGGTTGCTTTAAAACCTTTTAAAACGTTTGTGGATTTTAAAAGCCTTCCCTCCAACCCCCCTGTTTGGGGGTTTTAAAAAATAAAGGGTTTGTTTTTTACCCCTCCCAAAGACTTTAATGGCCCATCGACCCATAATCTATCATCGACCTTTTCCGAATTTTCTTTCAATGATGGTCGGCTAGGGCCATCGCCCAAATTTTCAAAGGCCCAACGAAATTTCGCCAAAAATTAATTCGGGGAGTCCTGAAATTTCTATCCCCCTAAAAAGAGTTTTTAAAACCCTAAAAACCCTTTCCACTGGTTTCTTTTTTTAAGTACTAATATTGGATAAAAAAGGCAAACAATATTTACTATGGATAAATGTAAATTCATGAATCTCAAGGCATTCTGTTTCTTAGGCAGTGTAAAATACCAGTGGATTAAGATGGTGAACCCTCGTTTTCTGAGAGTAAATTTTTGGGGTACAAACAGCATAAAAAAAACCCGTAGTGCCAAATTTTGATTTCTTTTAAAACTCGCACAAGTATGTGCATGTTATCAGAGAATTAGACTTCAGAGTTGTAGACATTTGGTAATTTTGCAAAACAAGGATTTAATGTGACCTCATGTTGATTTCGTAGTTTAATCATGGGTGAGGGTTCTTACAAAGGAAGTTAAAGAAATTGCAAAGAACAGCAGTGAAATTAGGATGGTGACTGAAGAGTGTCAGTTATAAAAGTAAGTGAGGGCAAAATGATAAACATGTACAAACATATTAATAGCTGAAACCAAACATACTGATTTTGTGAGAATAAGGACACTGTGCCCAGGATAAATAGCTTTAACCTCCAGTTGTGAAAAGGTGTCTTTACCATAAGAGCTGGAAAGCTATGGAATACAGAAAAGCTCTGGTTCTAGCATAAACAGCTGATCGAGGGGCTTAGATGTGTTCTAGAAACAAATAGCAGATCAGTATAAGTCTTCATCTTATGCTGTGTCATTGTTCTATCAATATCAAGCAGGTATGTTGAGACGTTCTGCTGATACAGTATTGCTTTTTATAGTTGTGTCTGTGTTGTACTGATGCTCACACACTATACTCATACAGTGCTGCGTCATACTGTACTATGGTATCTTTCTTTAAACATATCTTTATTGTCAAAGATATGAGGAGATAATGAATTGACAAAGCATTACAAAACACGAATAATATCAAACCAATATAAGAGAGAGAACAAGATAGTTTACATGAATAGGTTATGGAAAGTATATGTAGAGGGGATATAATAGGTTACAGTATATCAGGTATAACATATTTAGAAGTTATCTAATCAGACCAAAAAGAATGGCTTTTGTTACAATAATATGGAGGGTCAACTAATTTCAATTTGCAGGCACAATTGAAGTTTATTCGCCTGATTATTTCTGTGCAGGAGGGGACCTCAGGGTTCTTCCAGTGATAGGCAAGAGTAATTCTGGTCACTATAAAGGTATGAAGGAATATTGTGCAGGATTGTACTGGAAATTGTACTGTAGAAGCCAGTATCTCGTACTGACAGTTCTGGGGTCAGAACTAAGAAGTAGGTAGTGGATATATGAATAGCTTACAAAAAGGATAACTAGAGTGGATATAATATAAAATATTTGGAAGATATCCAATCAGACCACAAATGATGTTTTTTGTTACAGTATCTAGTTTTGTTACAGCATCTACTACTGCCAGTTCTGGGGTCAGAACAACCATCAACCTATTCAAGAAATAATTGGCAGATTGAATCCCAAAATTTCTTAACAAAAGGACAGCCCTACCATACATGGAGCATAGTACCAAGCGGCCCACATTTTCTCGAACATAGATCTAAGCAACCTGCCTGCATGTGTAGGAGGTAAATACCATCTCAGGTGTATCTTGTGCATGGTCTCTATATGTTTTACACACTTAGAAAGTTTGGAAAAAATAATAAAGGTATTATTCCAGTGAGGGAATTCGCGAGACATTTCCCTCTAGCATTTTATTAGTGTAGGAAATTTGGAAGATGTGTCATCGGAGGTCAATAAATGGTATATAAGGGAAAGGCCTTTTTCAAATCCTTTCTTATTAAATATAACACTCTGAAACTTCTGAGCGAGGTTAATAGGTTAAGGCCAAACAATACTTTGCTGTATATGCCCGAGATTTAGAAAAAACAGGAAAAATTGGGCAGCTTCCCATAAAATTCTAATTTATTTGATCAACATTAAAAACAAAGCATAGAGCAGCACAAAACAGGCAATTCGCAGGAAAAATGTAACATTCTTATGCGTTTCAGGCTGATTGTCACCTGTAGGGACTCGTTCAGCCGCCATTTTGGGTCGTCTCAGGGGATATTCCGCTCTTGGACCACCGTCCTTTGGTAGAACGGATGGCACTTTAACACAGGGCATTTGGAAGCCGGGTTTCTTTCAGTCTGCCATCCACCAGCTTTATTTTTTTCAACTCAGCATACAGGAGTAAATGTAAACAAAAACTCTGGCCATCTGGCCACTTACTACACATGTAGCTTCCCTCTCTATCTAGGGTCTGGACCTAGTGTCCATTCAGAACAGTCCGTTCGACCAACCTCCACTGGTTGGGCTTCCAGAGGTCAGCCACCTGCTGGCCTCAAGTCTCTGGGGTTAGAGCCTCTTCTCAGCTCTTCGCCGCTCCACTTTCAGGAAGCAAGCCACACACCCTGTACACCTGAAGACCTAGGCCTCTTATAGGAAACTTGAGACCTATCCAAATCTTGGCCTGGACCATGGGGAGTAGACGCCCACCCAACACATTGTCTACTCCCAATAAGAGCCGACCCAGGAACAGCTGAAAAGCCAAACTAACAATACCCAGTTACCAACCACTTAGTGTGGCTGACAATACATACGGCTGGCTTTTACCCCACCAAGGCCAGGTATCCATGGTGGCATGTTGCATATACCACTCTGGTATGCCTCCACTTAGTGGCAGAAACAGGCAACTACCTGTAGTCGCTCTGCCACACAGCCAATAATCTATGGTATAGCGCACTATATCTAACCACAGCTATAACCATTTTCAGTTAATTCAATAATTGAATACACATGAATATCGTTAAACATACATGTGTACAAATAAAACAGAACACCAATTTACAAAAGCTAATGACAAAAAAACAAAATCAATTTAACAAATTACATATATATATATATATATATATAATTATATATTATATATATATATATAATATAATTATATATATATATATATATATCAATAATGCAGAATTAAGTCAGAACGTTTATTCATGCCATTCAGGATAGGTATATCCAGCATGAAGATCCGATAAGCTTCACAGTTAAGGAGCTCCTCATGTTTTCCACACGGACTCAAATAGTAACTCTTTTGATGCCTTGCACTCTAAAACTGGAATGAACCAGAATGAACAGATGCAAAGTGAAAAGATGCAGCTGACATGGGTTATGGGGTATATCAGAAAGATGATTACCAATGTGTTTCTTCAAATACCGAGAGGTACAGCCAATATATTGCAAAGAACATGATGCACAGGAAATTAAGTAAATCATATTTTTAGAGTTACAATTGATTTATTGTTTGTTTCAGTGTACAGAACGATTGGCAAAAGAATTCACATTGTCCAAAACCAATAAAACTGAACAGCAGGTACAGCACGTGTGTCAACACTTAAAGATACCCTTATAGTTTAGCCAAGTCTGATTACTGATTACTCAAAACCAAACCAGGAGATAACATTTGTCCTAAAGTGGCCGCCTTCCTAGCTACACACTTAAGACCCAACTCAAACACTTTTTTATATGCTGGATCTAACACAAGCATAGGGATATGATTATTTAAGATGAACACCTGAAAAGTGCTTAATGACTAGCATATTTTTTTTTAGTTTTTGCCTCCTTGTGTTTCAAGATAACTTTTTTATTTTTTCAATAACGCAGTTGTTTCAGGCCTTATTTTATTTTGGACAAGTTGTACTTTTGGGGGAATAGTTTAAGTTTGTGCGACAGCATTGCTGCTGGTTATATGTTCTGTTAAGCCACATCTCATCCGTGCACTTTGTTTGGAGCATATCTTATTTTTTAATAGCATGTGAATAGATGTATTGGATTTTATCCTCACCTTCTCGTCGCCTTGGATTTTCTCCTCCTCCTCGATGTGAAGCTGGTTTGCACTTCCTGTGCGTTTGCCTTTTAATAGTTTAAGTTCACTTATAAATTATTGCAGAATTTTTTTTACTTTTTTTTCAATTTCTTTGTTATTTTAATTTTTTATACACCATTCACATTTAACATTTAATAATGTGTTAGATTAATTCTTCAGGCTATTACGGACATGTGGATACCTAATATGTATAGGGTTTTTTTTGTGTGTAATGCATGCACAATTATTTTTTCTTTATTTTTTATCTTTATTTTTTATTTATTATATTTTTTCTACACTTTTTATTTTTTTACTTTTTTTTTTAAATTCCATGGAGGGATAACAGTTTTACATTTTTTTTATACTTAGTAATGTATAAGCATATTCATATATGCTAATACATTATAATCTGTGTCAGTTTCACACAGGCTGCGATCAGGGCAGCACACAGTCTTCCCTGATTTTTGGCTTCTAACACAGACATTCCTGGGACTATTTTAGGTCCCCAGGACTGACTGTGTAGCCATTTCCTGGGCTTTGTCAGGTCACTGGGGTCCCGATCACTTGACAGAGCAGGGGAAAGCCCTTTGATTATGTTGCAGTGTCCACAGCATTCAAAGGATTAAGTGCTGGAGAGTGGATGGAGTTCTCAGCACAGTTGCAGTGCCAGGAGCCACAAAACCCGATGTCTGCAGCGACGTCAAAAGATGACGAATGACCTGAAATGTCTGACACCAAAAGACAGCGAGCGGTCGGTAATGGGTTAAACGAATATTGATTCATTTTGCATAGATTTTTATGTCTGTGTTTGCTAGTGATAGAGGTCTATAATTTTCTGCTTTATCCTGTGATTTGCCAGTTTTTAAATTATTGTTATTATTGCTGGAGTTCTTTTGGGGGACCTTGAGGTGAAGCAATGTCATTATAAAGGAGTGTTAGGTGCGGAGAAAGAAGATCTGAAATAATTGATAAAATTTGTTGGATAGACCATCAGGCCCAGGGGCTTTGTTTGTCTTGCTATGGCAAGAAAGGCATTAATATCTCAACCACAAGGTAGAGGAATGTTTTTGCAGTAATAATCAGCAAATTGTTAAGCAATATCTAGAGGATTCATAATTTTGGTTCCTGAGGCAGTGGTTAGGTGTGTTATTATTCATTTTGGGTGTTGTACTCGTTTAACATGAGTTCAATTTGTGTAGCCAGCAGTAGGTCTTTCACCTTGAAGGTAAAGTGCTATTTGATTTTTGCCAGATTAGACTCATATTTTTGAAGATATAATATTCTTAATTTGTTCCCCAGATTGGACAAGTGTTCTTTTTTGGTTTGAGAATAAATTTAAAATCAGCATCCGTTTTTTTAAATTTTTGTTAAGAGATCATTATGGGTCATCTGTAGTTTTTATTTGTTTGCAGATAATAGACTGAAGAAGGTTAAAAGATACTTATTCGGCCCTAAATGATGGAGTGGGTGTGATCGGAATTTATTATTTACAGAATAATTTACAGAGCAATTTAACAGAAGATTCATGCCCAATAGGCTATCTATATTTGGAGAGTAAAATATAATAAGCAGATGTGGTGTCATAAATTGTGACATGACAGGAAATAATGTCAGCAATCAATGTAATATCCTGGTAGGATATATTTAAAAGCCAATTTCATAATATTATGCTACAATGCAGATATTGAGGAGTGGCACTTAAGCCTTGGCAAGAGAGCTGCCAGATAGCAATAATTGCAATGATGCACTAAGTGCAACAAGCCATACCCGGCCACAGCCAGGTCTTAATTAAATAGCTTGCTGGGAGATGTGATGAAGCTGTCTTGAGTCGTGAGATGGCGGCAAGTTCCTGGTATATACAAATGACCCCATGTCTAGGGTGAAGAGATGTGTCTTATTTCTGGCTGTACAGCTGTACTCTAACTGCTGCCAAGCTGGGTGGAGCTTGCCCGGAGCTGTGGCCTGCGCATCAGATGTGGAAAGGCAGCTGAGGAATTCTGGCAAGGGCGAAAGTACGTAGCTAGTGGATGGCTGTGCTAAGCCTCACTTGTATCTCCGGTTACTGCCTGTCTCAGATGGCTACTGGATTAGATGCAGCTTACTGAGAAATCAGCTGAGCTATATTTTGTGCACCAGAAAAGGGAAACCTCTTGTGGGGTTCTGGTAGAACAAAATTTTGTACATAAGCCACATACCTTTTTATACACCACTCCTCCATTCAACAAACCATGCCTCTTTTTGTAGGCCCCTCCTTACATCCATAAAACATAATTGCCACTTAAAAACAATCACGTTTTCATGTCACGATATTCTGAAAGTATTTTTTATCACTTTTTATCTTGTTTTTTTTGTGAGGCTGGATAATGAAAAAATGCAATTCTGGCATGGGTTTTTGTTTTTCTTCAGCACTGTTCACCATATGGATTAAATTACAAGATAATTTCATAGGTTGGATTGTTATAGATGTAGCTTTGATTTTTAAACAAAGTGTTTTTCTGGGGAGAAACAGGGGCCATGTGTTTGGTTTCTTTCTTTGTTTTTTATAAGTTCAGACTTTTTATCAACTGTTTTTCTGTAGATGACAAATATATACTTGACAGATAATGCACCATAATATTTTGGCACAGACAGTCATCTCAACTTTTTCAGGCTTTCTTAATGGACTTTGTTGTGAGCTATAAATAAATATCAGGGTGCACCATAATATCACTTTAAAGTTAGACTGCTGCTTTTGTATGACGGTGGCAGGGAGCCTATTAGACCCAGTCTCCAGTAAGGCCTAACAGACTTCCACCAATGGCATACCCGAAGATGATCACTTTGCAGTGGTGCCATTGTTTGATAGAGGTATCCTTACCTCTGTCAACCTTTTGGATGCTATGGAAGCCATTGACTGTAGTATCTAGGGGGGTTAAAACAAAAGGATTAGAACTAGCGTTTATCTCAGCTGTTGTATCAGAAGCCCAGTGGTACAATACAGCTGGCTCCTGCTGAGGATGGGGTGGGTACATGCCTGGCCGAGAAGATGTGCCATTTCTTCCTGGACATGGAGTTCCTGGACATGGAGTTATGAAGAGTTGGCAAACATGCTTTCTAATTCTTCACTGTTTGGTTGGCAGAAAATTGTGTGCGCCATTTGCCAACCAAAACTGGATGTTCTTGTTGTCTGGCACTAAGTGGAGAAGAAAAGCAACAGGTTCTTGCATCCAAAGAAGGTGTTCTAAGGCTGCAGTTAGATTCCTGATGCACAGATCCTGTCAGATTCTGAGACTGGCAGCCTCTGTGTTGGCAAGAGGTGCAGTACAGTGGACAGTAGTTGCAATAGGTAGTGCAGTACAGAGGACAGTAGTTGCAATAGGTAGTGGAGTGCCTATGTGTGTGAAACATAAGAGCAGGTTGAGAAATGTCAGCAAGAAATGACAATCATTTCTTTCATCTATGTTATGGTTTATATGATTTTGTTACTCAATATGCCCTAGCCTAGTACCCAACCCAGTGTTGTGTTTGAAGTTATGCTGACAGATTAGCAGTTTACAAACCTGTCAATATGGCACCCATCTCTTGCTCTTATCCATTGCTCATCTCTGCCTCCCCTTGCAGTGTTGCCTTCTATTATAAGATATATATATATATATATATATATATATTATTATTATTTTTCATAGTTACAAATATTCATCACTAATTTTATATTATTCTTAACAGTTTCTAATATTTTTATTTTTTTTGCAAATGGTTCTTAGATGAGTAATATATTATTGAGGCCTGAAACATTCTGTGAATATTTAAGTGTGGACTTCTGCTCTGTTATCAAGGTTACCTTCCTGAAATTTGATATTGTCTTTATTAATTCTCACTGAATCACTGACTGGAGGAACACTACATCCAATAAATTGCACTGAATCCCAATTCTTTTCTCTTGAGCTTATTTAAATATATTTAAGTTTCAGTTTTGCTGCAATGGCATAAAAGTCTCACAAACCTACATATTGCCTTTCCCTAATAAGGAGTGTTACCCCTTTTGAGCTATGTATAGAGCCTCTCACCCAGCCATCTAGTACTCTACTCTGCACTGATGAGAGACAAACACCCCACACCTGGGGCCACATGTATAAAACTGTTTAGGTCTAAAACTCACTCTTTTGCCCATAGTAACATATGTGCAAAAAAGGGAGTTTTAGACCTAAACAGGTTCATACATGTGGCCCCTGGTGTCTGCAGAAGAATATCTCGCTTAGATTTACTCCTAGTGATATTACAATTCTCAGTGAGTTAGAGGGGACTTGAGGAATGTTACATCCAATATAGGACAAAGAGTCCTAACTCTTTTACTTTGAGCTTTTTTCGAATATAAAAAATGCTTTATAAGTCTCCACAAATCTACATTTTTGCAGGTTCAAAGCCTGTCACCCAACCAACCAGTAATCTACACTGCACTAAGGAGGGGCAGACATGACAAAACAGCTGACTTCAATTGAGTATCTTGTTTTGCTTTATTACTAGGCATATTAAAAGGCACAGTATACACATGTGCATACATGACTATAAATTTAGTAATTGCTGCCCGTAAATTAATTTCAATGTGAATCATGTAGTATTTAATTTTCCCTGTTTTGGTGCTGTAAAAGAGTTGAAAATTGCTTCCAGTTTCCCAAAGGGATCAAAGCGAATTGCTGGGGGTCCCAGTAGCAGTAGACTTTGTTTAACTGTCAATGAATCCTCCTAGCACAAAATGACCGTCCAAAGCGAACAACCCCTTTAATATTTTTACAGCGATTTTTCTTCATTAGTCTCTTTTTATCTAAACTAATTCACTAATAGGTATGAAAATCTTTCCTTCTTGCTTTATTTACTGAATTTTTCAACACTAACTCAGAACACATTACCGCAATGCATTGCTGAATAAAGATAAAATGTACTTTTTCATTTTATTTCTGAGACCATAAATAAATGCCATAACAGAGTAAATTCTGCAAGTCATAAATTGCAAATTTAATATAGCAAATGCTATTTCCATATTGTATTTCAGGCATAGCCGACTCATTCAGAGGAATTGTTTCAAATATTTAAGTGTTTAGCATTTATCAAAATAAAGTTTCTCGATGTTTTGAGTAATGATTTTCAATTGAATGATTACGTCTCTTATTTGGATCTACAAAATAATCATTCCTGTATATTTGTAGGCAATTAAGCATTTCACTGTTGTGTTAAAATTATACTTTGTTTAGAAACTAATTTCTTAGCTTTCCTGTCATTCATTTGTAGTTTCCAAGTACAGTGACCCGAGGAAACACATATTTCTCCAGATGTGACAGGTTGTTTCCTTTGCATTGTCAGTCTTTTGGAGATGTTATAGAAATAGAGACTGTTATCATGGCACTTCATCCCTGGTGGTCAGATTTTGCAGACCCTGTCATCATATAAAATACATTAATATCTTGGAGATGGGGGAATATTGTAATGCATTTAGATGCTTGAAGATACAGACTTCATGAATTTTAGGATGTTTTATAGTAACTGCGATAACTTCTTTTTAGTTTTACCAAAACAAAAGTTTGAAACGGCCGACTACTTTTTTTTTATCATACCCCCCCCCTCAAGCACATCCATTAATTTTGGCTTGCTTTATTTTCAAATGTAACCATTAAACCAATTGTTTAAGCAGTGATCATACACCCAGTGACATTTTATCTTATGGCTGTCATTGAACTACATCGTAGTTTGAAAGTATCTAAACAGTCAATATAATAAATTTGTCTTTTGAAAAGATAATTTAGCAGTTAGCCAGTATGAAATATTACTGTTAACAATGTCTGTATCTGTGAAAATAAAACAAAATTTTTTTTAAAAATTGTGACATTTATAACTAGGAAAAACGAGTTTATAGCCCCCACTAACCCCCCTTTTAAACAGAAGTGTGAGTCAAAAGGGGCGGGTGGCTCTGTAAAATTTGCATGGTGAAAAAAAACCCCTTTTAAAAATATACTTCTATAAGAGCCCCTTTTTTCCCCACCCATAAAAAGACAAAATTTTTTAAATCGAAATAAAAAAAAACCTTTACTCCAATACATATCATTAGCAAATCAGATGATTTCCCTCAGAATTAAAGTGACAAAGGTTTTACTTTTATTTTGTCAGAGAGCCATCATAATCTGGTAAAATTTGGGTTTTCACCCATTTTTTCAAAATTTTAAAATTTAAACTTAAATTCACAAATAAGGTGAAATAAATTAATCAATGCATCTCAATAGGCCACATATCAATGAAACACAAATCCTTATGTATTATGCAGTCAAACTAAAGAAGGGAGGTACAGCTGCTTGTAAAAGGTCAATCTGCTAGAGGAGAAAATAACTGCCTGTAAAGGGTAAATTTGAGTTTGTTACTATACATATGCTGCAGCCACAGCATGCTGAAGACATAAAATAGATATGACAGGGTTTTTACATTTTTGCTGCTGTTTCCCCTGTTTTTCCCCTCCTGCATAACATACAGGCATTCATATTACATTGCAGTTTAATGTAAAAACCCCCAAAAATAAGACAGCGCATTTGTTTCTTGCCAGTAACAAAAGCTGAAAAAGTTATTCCCCCCGTTCTGAAGCGGGAATCTCTCAGGGGTTTGTCAACTTGGCCTTCTCCCCTTTTTAAAAGGGGTAAAATGTTTAATTTAAATGAAAAAGGGCAATTGTTTTCTTTTTCCCCAAAAGAAGCAAAAGGGGGAAAAAGTGTTTATATTTTAGTCTTCTGTTTATGAGGTTTCCATGGAGGTGATAGTTTTGCTTTCAAGGGGGGTTCAGATATCAAAACCATTTAAAAACATATGAGTGGGGAATATCCAAAAATTTTCTAAAAAGGGGGCGGGTCCACAACTTGGAATTGAAACCTTTTAAAAAGCCGGCTCCCGAAAGTCTGTGTTGAATGAAGAGGAGTTAGCATGGTACTCTCCATTCTGTTCTATTGGAGTTCCAAGAACACCCAAAGTGGTTTGCTTAAATGTAGGGGAAACAACTGTTTTGGTACTGCTGCAAACCTCATCAAGAAAGCTTCAGCCCGCATTCCCCACCACCCCCCCCTTCCCCTTTTGAAACCCGCCCCTTTCCCCCTTTTAACTTCTTCCCCACGGTCACTCATGAAAAGTTTCCCCCCTTTTCGTCCAAACCCCAACCTCACTCCCCTGTAGTCTTAAACCCCACTCCCATCCCACCTCATCCCAGACCTCAGTGCTTCTTTCCCCCACACTCCCCCCTTTCTCTTAAACCTATAAAAATAACCTTGGCATCCCCCCTTTCCCGGCCTTTTAAACATTGCTACAATAAACCCCAATCCTAAAAAAAAAACCCCTTGCCCCCTTTTCCTTTTTCCAACTTCCCCCCCATCTCATGCTCCCTTTTGCTTCCAAACTCCTCGAGAGCACGTCTATCTTCAGCTGCCCCTCCCCCCTTCTCCTCCAACTCTCTTCTCCGACCCATTTACAATCTGGTTTTCGCCCCCACCACCTACCAAAAACTGCCCAAACCCAAAGTCATAATGTTTCCTAGTAACTGCTAAGCCTAATCCCATACTCTGGGGCCTTCCTTTGGACCTGTCCTCTGCCTTTGAAAATTTTGACCTTTCCCCTCCTGTTTAAAAACCTCTCCTCCCTCGGAATCACAAATTGGCTTTTTCCTTTGGATTCCTCGCCCTCACTGATGGGATTTTCAGGGGTCTCTCATTTTTTGCCCCAACCCCCTTTCCCCCGGGCCACTCTCTTTTGGTGTCCCCCAAGGGTCAGTCCCTGGGTCCACTACCCCTTCTCTATCTACACCCTTGGCCTGGGTCAGCTCATACCCTCACATGGCTTTTATTACCAACCCTTTTGTGATGATACCCAACTTACAAACTCTGGCCCCCGATTTCCCCCTTTTTACTCTCCCGGGTCCCTGACTGTCTGCCCCCCATTTTTCCCCCTTCTTCTCATCACGTCCCCCTTTTAAAAAAATGTGGAGAAAACAGGCTCATACTTTCCACCAAACCAAAATCTAAAACCCCGCCCCCCGATCTCTTATTAAGTCAACGGCTTCCAAAACTTTTACCGGTTCCCCCCAAGGGCCCCTTCTTTGGGGGAATTTCCCAGACTCTGCTTTATCTTTCAAAAAACCCCAACCCTCCAAACCCTCCACCCCTGCCTGCCGCCTCCCCCTTAAAAACATCTCTCGATCCCCTCATTCCCCCGGCTATGGGGGCTACAAAAAAAGCGGTCCCCTGCCCCTTTTCTTTTTCCCGCCTAGACTATGCAACATCCTTTTTCAGTGGCCTCCCAGCTAGCTTTCCCCGTCCCCCCCAATCCCTTTCCCTTTAAATCTGCTGCCCTTTTTATCCCCTCTCTCCTTTCTATTCCCTGCTCTCCCCCTGCCAATCCCTTCACTGGCTTTTCCCCTTGCCCAGCGAATTATTTTAACTACTAACCCTGAATACCCGGCCCCTCCTGACCTCTCCCCCCCATACAATTTTTCCCCAATTTCCCAAAAATCTCCCCCCCGCACCCCGCTCCTCACAGGGCCTTCTCCCCTTTCCCCTCCCCCTTAAAAAGCCCCCCACAAAAAACCGTCTCCCCAAAATTCTCCCCGGGGGGGCTTCACCCACACTTGGAAAAATCACTGCCCCCAAAACATCAGACTCTCCTCCCCTTTCAAACCTTTCAAAAAAAACAAAACCCGAAAACCCCTTTCTTCCGGCTTTTCCTATAACCTTTTACTAAACTTTTCACTTCTTTTCCCCACAGACAGTCTGCCCCCCACCTCCTGCCTTTTTCCCCCTCCCTTTTAGATTTTTTAAGCCCTCCGGGTTTGGGTCCCTTCTCCCTTTTGTTTGTGCCAATTTTTCATTATCCCTTATCACTGTACTCGTTTTTACTTATGTAAAGTAAAAAAACCCCCCCGAAAGTACAGCGCCCCGGAATCAATGGGGCTTTTTAAAAAAAATTAAAAATAAAATTTAGTGTATTTTTGCAAACAATGTTTATTAAATTGTGGTTTGTTTTTAAAAAATTTGAAAATTTTAAATACCCCCTTTTCCCGTTTTAGGAAAACCCCGATGAAGTTTGAGGGGGCAAGGGCACCAAAAAGACATCCTGCACAGGGTACCTTTTTAACCCAAGGTCAGGGTTTTCCTTTTTTAAATTTTTTGTTTCTACTTTTTCCCCAGTCATTTAACCATCAAAGAGGTATACTGAAGCCATACAGACGTTCCACACCGACACTGTTGTTCCAGCCCTTTTAAAAAAAATTTGGGCCCAGTGTGGGCTTTTGCCCCTTTTTTTTTTGTTACAAACAAAGTTTAATCCCTTCCCCAAAATTTGATTTTAATTTTATGTCCTTTGGGGTTGGTAAGGGATGCATGAAGGGGAGCAGGAAAATGTCATTAATTCGCAAACAAAAAAAACCCCCCCAAAAGTGAAAAAAGTGTTGGGTTTTTTCCCCATTCCCACCAGGGCAACCAAAAGTTTTTCTCTGGCCTTCCATTATATGGTACATAAAATGGTACCATTAAAAAATACAACTTTTATCTGAAAAAATCAAGCACTCATACAGATAAAATAACTGGGAAAAAAAAAGGGGAAAGGAAGGGAAAAAAAAAGGTTGTCACTTTTAAACAATGTGGCCCGAGTAATTTAAATTTTTAAAAGGTTTTACGTATGAAAATGTTTTGGAAATTTTGAAATTTTTTCCCTTGGGCCCCCAATTTGGGTTTAAAAGTTGGTTTCCCCCAATTTGGGTTTTTAAAAAAAAGTAATTATTAAAAAAGCTAATTAATAATTCCACCTCTCTAACAGTAAAAGGCATTTTCAAACCCCATCAAGTGTTTAAATATGAAAAGAGGGTTTTAACAAAAAAAGTAGTTTTGTTTATACTGTCTTTCCCCTCCCCCCCAAAAAAAAGGAAATAAATAGCCATTGAAATGCATGTGTACACCCAAAATGGGTTTCCAATTTTCAGATTTAAATCCATCATAGAGATCCATTAATAGTTTTTTAAAAAAATTTCAAAAAGTATTGGGTTTCAAAAACATGACAAGACAAAAACCCGTTGTCAAACAAACCCTTTAACCCGTATAAACCCTTTAAAAGTATTTAAATAAAAAGGTAACATTCATGCCACATGGTAAATAATGCAACATTGAAAACTTAAAAAAAAATAGTGACATTAGGCCATATGTATGAACCTGTTTAGGTCTAAAACTCACTCTTTTTCATTGTTTTTCATTACCCACAGAAAGAGGTAATACAATATTAGGCTATAAGTACCATAGATTGTTGATACTGACAGTTTGTCATCACACAAAAAAAAACAGTCCTCATACACCTTTGTCAACATAGTAATAAAAAAAAAAATTGGGTTGGAATGAAAAAAGTTATAAAAATAATCATCTACACATAGCTACCTATATTTCTCACTTTGGTTCCAGCACTACCTTTGCCGCTGCTCTTGATGAGTTTTCTGTTGATTTCCTATTTCCGGCAGTTGGATCATCATCACTGCAGTCACATGTCTTTTCCTGATATCACCGTTCAGAGCCTTTACTTCTGAATGGTGATGTCAGGAAGCGACATCTGACTGTTTCAGCCAATCAGCAGCTGCAGTGGTAATGTTTTGACTGCCAGGAACAGAAAGTCGAGAGCAGCAGCAAGGGAGCAAAGTTGAGGGGGGAGTAAGTATGACTTTTTTATGTAAACTTCTAGGTAAAATTTTGACCCAGACAACACATTTAAAGACCAAAACAAAATGCAAGGGCACAAAAGGGATACATTAATAAGATTTTGCTTAAGTCTATTTCTCCATTTTTTATTTTTTGTTACTCCCAGTAAATAAGTTTATGACTGCCAAGCCTATGAACACAAATGGATGTATGAAAAAACAGGTGACACCCCTAGAGAAGATTAAGTACTTATGAGTAGTTTAAGCATTGCTAAATGTTGCCTTAATATTGATCAAGCTTCTTCTTGAATGGCTGGATTATTTTTTTAAGATATGAAACACTTAACATTCCTTGATCATTATGTATTGTGATTGCAGCTTGTCTGATAAATTAGATTTTTAAAGCAAACGTTGGATTTCTAGAAAACAAATCTAATAAACAGTTTAAAATGCAAATAAATAATGGTGGTATGTTTAAAGTTTATCATTTGGATTTCATCTGTTAAAATACAAAGATAAATATTTTGATCACAGTAATATAAATGAGAGATAAAATATATGTCTTGAGATAAAAAGTATTTGATTAAGTGCTGTGTTAAAGAGGGAAACCAGACTAATTGTAGTCAATTAGACAGCAACTCCCATTGAAATGTATACGATGAAGCTGAAGAAGGGTTCCACTTCAAATAATAGCAATAAGGACTGCACATAAGATATAGAGTTGTAAATGCTGTGATTTATCTAGGAGAATCCACATTCAGAATAATAGTAGGACTTCTATATTGGTGAGTTTTTCATTAGTTTTATTTTCCCCAAAAAATGCTGCAGCCAGATGACACTTAAAAGTCTTTATGGAAATATGAGAACAATATAAACAATATTTTTTTGTGTGACATTTTGGTGGTGATTCTTCTTTTTGGTCGGTGGCACTTTTTTTTTTTTAGAACAAAGCACCTGTAAGAATCAAAAAAGGACAGAAACATATAGGGCCACATGTATGAAAACTGACTAGGTCTAAAATTCACTTTGTTTCCCATAGCAATCAATCAGAGTGCACCTCTAATTTTTCAAGAGCACTATATGAAATGTAACGAGCACTATGATTAGTTTTATGGGCAACAAAATGAGTTTAGACCTAGACAGTTTTCATACAAGTGGCCCTTAATGTTTAAGGAGTAAATAAAAAAAAAATTACCAAAATCACTTGCTTAAAATTCATAGCATGTTCAACAAGAAAAAAAATATCACTAAATAAAAAAAAGTGTGTGTCAAAGAGGCCTTAAAATCTACCTGTACTTTTAAAAAACTTCTGACATGTCAATGTGACAATGTGGCAGAAGTTTTAATCAACATGAGTTTGGCTGCTGAAACCCCTACCAGTTGCAAAAATGAAAAGGATGTGGAGCTTCATCTGTGATTGACTTTGTTCAGCTCTCCTCGAAGACATGATAGAGTGATATGTGGAATAATATTCTCTTTATGTATTTGAACACAGCTCTGCTAGTGTCTGTCTCGAAGGAGAGATGAGCAAAACTGATCACAGTTGTAGAGGCACAACACTCAGCCATGCCTTTTGCCACACTATTTCAATGATCATGGGGGTTGTCCACATTCAGACCAACACTGATCAAATCCTCCGACATGTAGCTATAAAATCTTGTAAGTTTTCTGACACTGCAGGCAGGGAAACGCTAAAGCGGCTGATTTGCGTAACTATTACTTTGACTACTTTGTTTTAGTGATCTTGAGGGTCAAACCCCGAATATCAGGAAATGCAACATATCCTATTGATAACATCGTATTATAGGAAAAATCTTTACAAATTGACTGAGAGTCAAAGTAACATACAAATTGAAGCGGTAAAAAGTACAAATGTGTGAAGTATAGAAATGTCCTACCAATGGGATTACTACAGTTATGTGAGATTGCTACTTTCATACAACTGCTACTTTGAATTTTATAGTATGTTGACAATCACATCTGATTTTTCTTTTTCTTCAGTACATCTAAATGTAAAATTTAAGAAACTTTGCAAATAGCCTTCATTAACAACCTTCATGTTGTTATCTACAGTCTTAATGCAGAGCTACGTATGTATCTCCATGTTAAGACACTACAAACAATTCCTGTATAGTCTAACCCTGAAATTACACCACATTATATCTGTCCTCTATGTCTTCCTTACATATTGAAATGGTAGGATTTTTAATGAATACCGTTGTTTCATTATTAATGAAAAGTTGCTTTATATTTTATTCATTTTAAGCCATTGGAACAAAATAAAGAGTATAATTGTGAAGGTAACAGAACCTTTAAATTGTATAAGAATTTAAGTCCCTATGTAGCCCTAGATTAGGATGTTGTATTGCCTGTATTCCTCACTTTGTTTGTAACTACAATGTGAAGAATCAGATTATTATTTTTGCATGTGTAGATTCTGATGACAGAATCTCCCTAGAATGTTACAATGGTGAGTTTTAAAGGACAGGAATTGCTTCTTTTATTAATTCCTGCAAGATGGCAGGTTCAGCGCTCCCTTCACAGTGTGGGAGTAAATTGTATGGAGAAATTCAAATTTTTATACTTCAAATATTCATCGAGAAGTTCTTAAAAAGTTATTTTATCTGAAATATTTGCTTTCCTCCAGCATACCAGCACTGAATATTTTAATTACAGGAAATAAAATTGCATTTTAAATATTGACAATTTGGATTTTTATCTGTTTTCCAACCACGTGGAAAACACAAAATTGTTTCCTTGCTTCTTAGCATTATTTCCTGTTAGTTTACATACTGTCATTGGTGACTTTAGTGTAATTGTCAGGGAAAATGTCCCTAAAACATTCATTTTACATATTGCATATGCTCTACACATCCAGCATCAGATTCAGACTTCCTGGTTAAGCTGTGGTTACCATATCAGCTCTGCTATACCTAGCTTGGCCTCTTTGAGGGACATTAGTAATAGAAGGGCACAAGGCTACAGAGCTCTAAAGGGTTAAAGTTTGTTAGTAAGAAAGATAAAAAAAAGCTCCTGTGCTGCTGATAAGAAACAGCAGAAAGTAATGTTACCATCTGGAACCAGGGCTGCTTAAACAGATAGAGATGGTCGGTATGAATGTGATGGGAATACACCTTAAAATCACATGCACCTAGATCCCCATTTCGATATTTTGATATTAAGATTAAAATGTTATTTCAAGACAACTGGTGAACTGAGTAAAGAATTTTACTTGACCTTGCTGTGTAACATCAGCAGAATTTCTATTTACACTCCAGTAAGTATAAAATGTGTGCCGCAAGGAAATAATTATAAAGTAGTAAACAATCATGTTAGTCACACGAGTAAAACTGCTCATATCACCTTGATAGAAATCATTAACACATTCAGTAGAGTAATCCAGGTTGAATCCCACAGTCACATCGTTACAAACTGCCTAATGTCAAAGAGAAGCCCTAACAACACTTAAAAAATGTATGATGCTTTATTGATGAAAAATAAATACAAATAAATAATACATAAATGCAACAAAAATCACCCAAGATGAATCACGCAATTACCAATGGAAACACCCAAGTTTCCACATCTATTTACCAAATCCAAAAAGATACATTAAACATACAAAGATAATTATATCCAAGGATAGGTAAATAAATGAATAAATAATTGAGTAAATACTTAACCAAAGTGACATGGGAATAAGGGCAACAAGTGAAAGCGTAGATATATTTATATGGCCCTGTTGCTTAAATTATAGGTTTAAACTGCCTATTGTGTTAACTGTTTTTCTATATAAAGTGATTGTCTTATTGAGGATAACCCATTGTCATATGCCTTCTTAATTGAAATTACAGAGGACTGTTCCTTGACCAGGATCTCCAATTTGAGCTAGAATAAAGAGTGACTATGCAAAAGAGTCCCACCCTATCCATATACAGTGTATCAAATACTTAGGGCCACATGTATGAAAACTGGCTAGGTCTAAAATTCACCTTGTTGCGCATAGCAACCAATCAGAGCGCCCCTTTAATTTTTCCAGAACACCATATGAAATGAAAAGGGCGCTATGATTGGTTGCTGTAGGCAACAAGGTGAATTTTAGACCTAGACAGTTTTCATACATGTGGCCCTAAGTATTTGATACACTGGTGATTTTGCAAATTTTCCCACCTGCAAAGAATGGAGAGGTCTATCATTTTTATTGAAGGAACACTTCAACTGTGAGAGACAGACCCTAAAAAAATCCAGAAAATTACATTTTATTATTTCTAAATAATTAATTTGCATTTTATTCCATGAAATAAGTATTTGATCACCTACCAACCAGCAAGAATTCTGGCTCTCACAGACCTGTTAGTATTTATTTAAAAAGCCTTCCTACTCTACACTCATTACTGGTATTAATAGCAACTGTTTGAACGTGTTATCTGTATAAAAGACACATGTTCACACACTTAATCACACTCCAGCCTCTGTCTAAGAACAGCAGGGACAAAATTATAGACGTACACAAGGCTGGGATGAACTACAGGACTATAAGTAAGCAGCTTGGTGAGAAGGCAACAATTATGAGAAAATGGAAGAAACACAAGATGACTGTCATTCTTCCTCAGTCTTGGGTTCCATGGAAGATTGCACCTCGTGGATTAAGGATGATTCTGAAAACGTTTGGGCATCAGCTCAGAACAGCATGGGAGGACCTGATCAATGAACTGAATAGAGCTGGGACCCCAGTCACAGAGTTTACCATTAGTAACACACTACGTCGTCATGAATTAAAATCCTGCAGAGCACGCACGGTCCTCCTGCTCACGTCAGCACATGTCCAGGCCCATTTGAAGTTCACCATTGACCATCTGGATGATCCAGAGTAGGCATGGGAGAAGGTCATGTGGTCAGATGAGACCAAAATAGAACTTTTTGGTATCAACTCCACCGGCCTTGTTTAGAGGAAGAAGAAGGATGAGTACATCCCCAAGAACACTGTTCCAACCGTGAAGCATGGGGGTGGAAACATCATACTTTGGGTGTGTTTTTCTGTAAACGGGACAGGAAGACTGCACCAAATTGAAGGGAGAATGGCTAGCTCCATGTATAGTACTTATTTCATGCAATAAAAAAATGTGATTTTCGAGATTTTTTTTCTAGATTCTGTCTCTCACAGTTTAAGTGTACCTACGATAAAAATTACAGACTTCTCCATTCTTTGTAGGTGGAAAACTTGCAAAATCGCCAGTGTATCAAATAATTATTTTGCCCACTGTATTACATGGTCATTCATTTATTAAATTACTGGCACTATTACTACCGTGGCCCTGCAGTGGCTGTTCTCTCCAATAGTAATTGCTAACTATTGTTTCCTCCAGAAACCAGACTTACAGTTATTAGTTATTTGCCAGGGCAAAACCTTTTTTAAAAGCATTAATGTGTTATGGTGATGTAATAAATACTTTTACTAATAAAAATAAATTGTCCACAGTTTGAACATGTAAATCAAAATGTTGTGATGCTTGTTACACATATTTTAAAAAGGTTTCCCAGTTGTATGCTGTTTTAAAGTGAGTTCCAAAGATAACGAGACTAGCATGCAGCACACCACTAAATTCAATAAAACCAAAGTGACATTACTTACATTGTATGTAAACACAGCAAACACACTCAGTTTGGGCTTGTTCACATGGCTTTTTCGTGGGTCTTTTATGGATCCGTTTTACGGATCCGCAAAACGGATCTAACATTGAGTTGAATGGCAAAAGCGCATCGCTGTTCCCGCGGGAGATCGGCGATGCGCTTTTGAGAGCTCTCCTGCACTGCGCTTTTCGCATCCGCTTTAAGAATTGACATGTCAATTCTTATTGCGGTTTTACGCAAGTGAAAGCCCATAGGAGATAATGGGGTCCGCTTTTGGCACCTGTCCAAAAGCGCTCCACAAATCGGGTACCTATCAGCTGCGCTTTGCATCCTGAAAGCGGATGCGAAAAGCGCACTGGGAGGCTGGACGGGGATCGCTGGAGAGGTGAGCGGTGGCAGCGGGAGCGCAGGTGATCGGCGGCAGCGGGAGCGCAGGTGAGCGGCGGGACCGCAGGTGAGCGGCGGCAGCGGGAGCGGAGGTGAGCGGCGGGAGCGCAGGTGATCGGAGGTGAGCGGCGGGAGCGCAGGTGATCGGAGGTGAGCGGCGGGAGCGCAGGTCAGCGGCGGCAGCGGGAGCGCAGGGGGAACGGAGGTGAGCGGCGGGAGCGCAGGTGAGCGGCGGGAGGAGTGGTGAGCGGCGGCAGCGGGAGCGCAGGTGAGCGGCGGCTGTGGGAGCGGTGACAGTGGAGGTGCGGGAGATTTGAAATGGTGGAGGTGTAGGGGGCAGACTTATGAATGGAGGTGCCAGGGGCAGACTTATGAATGGAGGTGTCGGGGGCAGACTTATGAATGGAGGTGCCGGGGGCAGACTTATGAATGGAGTTCCCGGGCAGACTTATAAATGGAGGTGCCGGGGGCAGAGAGACAGAGACAGAGAGAGACAGAGAGAAAGACAGAGAAAGAGAGAGACAGAGAGAGACAGAGACAGAGAGAGAGAGGAGACTCTCTTTCTCCTTCAGAAAATGCATCCGGAAAGCGGATGCGTAAAACGCAAGTGAAAAAGCATTCAAAACGGATCCAAATAAAGTAACAACTGCTGCGTTTTGCGGATCCGCTTTCCGGATGCGCTTTTCAAGTGCCAAAAACGGATCCGCAAAAAGGATCCAATACGCCGTGTGAACAAGCCCTTATGGCAATTAAAGATAATAATGTGCACAAACATAATAAACAAGAATTAAAGAAAGTCACTTAGCTTCAGTCTTATTTTCCCTTGGGTAGTTCATAGGTCAAGTTGATAATCGTACCAATCCAGAAGACATGTAAGTTGATAATTCCCTCAGAGGTGACATGTTTGAGCTTTTATACCACTAGAATTTCATGGGCCTCTATGGCCAAACAAGATTCCAGGTAGGCCTCAAGCCACTGCAGAACTGAGTAAAACAATTGTGTTTGCAGTACACTTGTCCTAAATATAACTAACTTAGAAATGTGGCTTTGTGGCTATCAGTGCCAAATATCCATCAGTGGAGCTGCCATGAAAAATAATTGAAACTGCAATGAGAAAAGGGAAAATGGAAGAGCAACATAGTTCAAATTAACCTTTCTAAAGAACATGTAAAAATTCTGCATCTTATACTTTTTGTTTGATTTAGTTCTTAAATATGTCAGCAGCACTTGTAAGTTGTGATCTTGAATATGATAAGATTTTGGAACCCAACGTATATAAGAAAGTTTGGCTAGTTTTTAGCTAACATTAATTACAGGGGCTCTGTTACCTTTTATTTTCATTTTATGCACAAAGCAAGAAATGTAATGATTGTCAGAGTGGTTCAATGACATTAGATTAGGTTCTAGGCAGAGAAGATGGAATGAGAATCCACCAATTTCATTCTTACAGCTGCTTCACATAAATATTAAAACTTATCTCTTTACTAACAGTGAAACATTTCATTATAATAGTTAGACTTGGATCATAAGAGAGACTTGGTATGCTTCTTGAGAAAATCTTCAGCCAAACCCTTATTCCACCAATTTCAACTTCCCTTTCTTGCTCTGTTAATTTATTTACCACAGATCAGTTTCCTTTCTTTTAATTTTAAATTATGTATAAGTCAAATATTCTGAACTAAGGAGAAAAGTTAAGTAAAAAACAGAAACGAAATGAAAGAAAGGGCTAAATTAAAAGAATGTAGCTGGCATATTATACATATTAAAAATTTAAGGGAATTACGGGAAACCAAACCCTACTTCTCCCCCTCATGCAAAATTTAATGAACCCTCAATTAAAAACCCCAAAATGGGGGCTCTCGAAACAATACTTTCTGCTATGTTTCTGAAAAACGATATTTTGTAAAAAATTCGCGTACCCTCATTTTTTCGCTAACATTTTTGAGGAAATCACATGAAATTTTTTTAAAAGACCTTTTTTTAAAGACATACAGGGGGATTATTACAATGGCGATAATACTTGGGGGCAATTGAATAGCCCATAGCAACATTTTTTTTTTCCCAAGAATCTAAAAGAAAAATTTTTAATGTTGTATATAAACTACACGGATTAGGGAAGGATGAATATACCACCTTGTTGTAGCCACTAAAGAAAATTATATTTGAATAAATTGGTTCTGACAGCTCATGCTTTTCTATTCTGTACTGCCAACTGAATAGATATTGTAGATTTTTAGTTGGAGTTTTATACCCACTTTGAAGAGACAGTAAACCTAGGCGGCTGCTTGTAGAAGTGCAATATTATAACCATCAGCTTCTTTCACACATTATGGAAGAAAATGAAGTGATCATGTAGATATGGTTATGAATTTAATTCCAGTAGAAGAACATTAAAGTTAACTAGTTTTATTGAATATAGATATGAGTAGGTAACTTTAACCCATACAGCCAAACCCCTCCGTTTTTTGGCGGGGGGCCCCCCGCTTTTTGGGGTCCCCCTCCCGCCCCCCGGGGGGAATTTGGCTTCCTCCCCCGCCTGCAGGCGGGGGGTCCTTTTTAAAATTACCGCGGCGCAAGAGTAGCGCGGGCGCAACCCTTTTCGCCGGGACCGACCTACAGGGGGTTGAAGGGGCCGCACGGCCGCCACCCCCCGCGGTCTCACGGGGGCGGGGAGGAAGCAGGAGGGATCGCTCCCTCCTCCCTCCTCTCCCTGTATGTACGGCGCCGGGGGTGTGCGCCGTACATACAGGTCAACGGCGCAGGGGGAATTTGACGCGCGGCTGCGGGGGAGTGACGCGGGGCTGCTCCACTTCCCCCTGCGCCGCTGAGGAGATCGGTCGGAGCCCTGGTAAAGGTAAGTGGATTTTATTATTTGATTTTTTATTAGCTTTAGGGGGGCACTGGTCTGGCTACAATGGGGGGTCTACCTGGCTAACAGAGAGGCAACTACTGGCAACAGAGGGGCACTTACCTGGCAACAGAGGGGACACACCTGGCAACAGAGGGGGCACTACCTGGCAAAAGAGTGGGACATCACCTGGCAACAGAGGGGCACTACCTGGCAACAGAGGGGGGACTACCGGCAACAGATGGGGGCACTACCTGGCAACAGAGGGGCACTACCCTGGGAACAGAGGGGGCATCTACCTGGCAACAAAAGGGGACACTACCTGGCAAACAGGGTGGGGGCACTACCTGGCAACAAGGGGGCACTAAACCTTGGGGAACAAAGGGGCACTACCTGGCTAACAGATGGGGCACTACCTGCAACAGAGGGGGCATCTACCTGGCAACAGATGGGGGCAACTACCTGGCAAAAAGATGGGGGCACAAACCTGGCAACAGAGGGGGCACTACCTGGCAAAAAGATGGGGGCATCTACCTGGCAAACAGATGGGGGCACTACCTGGCTAACAGATGGGGGCACTACCTGGCTAACAGATGGGGGCACTACCTGTTAACAGAGGGGACATCTACCTGTCAACAGAGGGGACACTACCTGGCAACAGAGGGGGCACTACCTGGCTAACGGGTGGGGGCACTACCGGGCTAACAGAGGGGGGCATCACCTGCAACAGGGGGGGCATCTCCCTGGGCAAACGATGGGGGCACTACCTGGCAACAGAGGGGGCACTACCTGGCAAAAAGGGGGCCCTCCCGGGCTAACAGTGGGGGGCACTACCGGGCCAACAGCGGGGGCATCTACCTGGCAAACAGATGGGGGAAACTCCCGGCCGGGGGGCCCTGGCAAAGGGGGCATCTACCGGGCAAACAGATGGGGATCACCGGGCAAACAGATGGGGGCACTACCTGGCTAACAAAAGGGGGCACTACCTGCAACAGTGGGGGCCCACCTGGCAACAAGGACATCTACCGGGCAACAGGGGGACACTACCGGGCAACAGAGGGGGGGGACTCCCGGGCCCAACAATGGGGGACTCCTGGCAAACAGATGGGGGCCCTACTCTGCAATGGGGCCCTACCTGGCTAACAAGGGGGGGGCCCCTACCTGGCAAAATGGGGGCCCCTCCTGGCTAACAATGGGGGCACCTACCTGCTACAAAGGGGGGCATCTACCTGGCACAAATTTGGGCCTACCGGGGCTAAAGAGGGGGCATTATTGGCTACAAGGGGGCATCACCACCTGCAAGGGCACACCTGGTTTGGGGGGTTTTACTACCTGGCTAAAAGGGGCACTACCGGGTTTTTTCCCCAAAGCCGTTATGCAGTTAGGTGGAGGGGGTGGGGTTTTTTTGGGGGGCGGGGCATCCAACAAGATGGGGCTGTCCATGCAAATTTTTTTTGCCGGGGGCGCGCAAACGCGCCCCCACTACATTCTCCTGCTTTTTCATTTTCGAAAGTTGGCAACTATGCTTTAACCTGGTGATACGTTAGACTTTGGGTTTAAAGTTCCTTTAAATGCATGAGTAAAAGTAACAATGACTTATGTCATGGTTTACATGCACGTTACAAATCAGATACTGTGTCAGTGTTGGCACTTAGAACATTCCCTTTGATAGTTCTAGTTTTTTACTTTTTACTGTACATTGTACATTTTCTTTTTCCCTAAGATTTGTTGACTGACAGCTGTGTAAGATGGGAAGTATATCACAAGTATTTGCCTGTCAACATGGACCGTGTTGAAGACATCCCCTGACAGGAGAATCCTTTATATTAATAAACAAGTGTCAAAGATCTCCACGGCTCCTGTGGTTGCATTTTTAAGATTGCAGCTTTAGTCTAAGAGCATCTCCTCTTTATCAGAAAATAAAAGATTTATATTGTCTGCATAGTAACTGTTAAAGGAATAAGACAGTACATTAAATGTTTTTAAATCCTTACGCTCTTTTAAAAATAATATGTATATACGAACTTGCCCTTAACGCATCATTAAACCTGTGGCACAGAATGTTATCTCAAATTCTTCAATACCTTTCAGTGGCTTCTACGACAAGATATCTTACTGCAGTTATCTTCACTACATCCATACATATTTGTCCTTAGCAAGAGATTTTATGTGTGTTTGAAGTTTCGTTGGATTATCATGGCATCTGCCATCTTGATGCACCTGCTAAACCTTGTCAGAAGTATTGTAGTTTAGGCAAATCCTCTAGTAAGACTAAACAATAGAGTGAAAAAAATATTCAATACAGTATTTAAAAAACTTTTAAAAATAAAGAATCCCCCTTCCAAAATCTCCTTTTAATCTTCAAACATTGCTTTATTATGTAGAAAAATAAAACAGTATAGCTGCATCTATAACATCTCGTACTATAAAAAAACATTTTTTAACTAGCACAGTGAATGCTGTAAAAAAACACATAGAACACATAAAAACACATAAAAGATGGCAGAACTGAATTTTTTGTTTATCTTGTCTGACAAAAAATGGAATTAGAAGAGAGCAAAATGTCATTTTTACCCCCATATAATACCAGCAAAAACTAAAGCTCATCCTACTGTCATCTCCCGTTTTGACTACTGCAACATCCTTCTCTTCAGCCACCTATCTAGCACTCTTGCTCCCTTTCATACCATCCTCAACTCCGCTGCCGTTTTGATTCACCTTTCTCCTCGCTCTTACTCTGCCTCTCCCCTCTGCCAATCCCTTCACTGGCTACCCATTTCCAAGCGAATTCAGTTCAAGTTACTAACCATGATCTACAAGACCAACATCTTTGTCCTAATCTCCAGATTGCTCCCCTCACATAATCTCCGCTCCTCACAAAACTTTTTTCTCTGCTCTTCTCTTATTAGCACCTAACAAAACCGCCTTTAATATTTCTCTTGTGCTTCCCCCATACTCTGGAACTCATTAACCTAACATATCACACTCTCCTCCACTTTCACTAGCCTCAAAAGCAATCTGAAAACCCATCTCTTCAGAATAGACTATAACTTACAGTAACCGCACTGCTGCTACATCCCCCACAAATATGTCTGCCCTTTACCTTCTGTCTCTTTCCTCCTTGCTTGTAGACTATAAGCCTTTGCGGCAGTCCTTTCTCTCACTGAACCAGTTGTTAGTCATTTGTACTTTGTTTAAAATGTTATGTATGTAAACCCCATCGAATGTACAATGCCCTGGAGATAACGGTGCTTTAAAATACATAAAAAATAATACTAAAAGCAAGCCATCACACAACACTATTGACAGTAAAAAAAAAGTCATGGATGTCAGAATATGGTGACTAGAGAATTTCCCGAATTACTTCGGCACGAATCACGTTAAAAAACAGCTATTTCCAGCTATTTCCAGCTAT
>JAODAL010025556.1:0-58420 GCA_025379985.1 Phyllomedusa bahiana | reverse complement strand
GCGGGGTTTACCAAACCCAAACTGGAAACTGCAAAAAAAAAAAGACTCGCTGCTACAAGGACCGTACCAAACCCAACTGACCTCAACAAATAATTTCGACAGCTGCCACAGTGGACCGTACCAAACCAAGGCCCTTTCAACAAATAAATTTCATGCTCGAACAAGGACCGTACCAGCCCCCTTTTGGGATTTTAAAAAAAAATGACATGCTGCTGCACGCTGGACCGGTACCCAAAACCCCGGCCCTGAAACAAATGAATACATTTTGCTACACGACCGCCCCCCCGGGAACCAACTGGACCTTCAACAAAAATGCTGTGCGCAACCTGGACGGTACCACAACAACTGGCCCTTTCAACAAAATAAAATAACAAGCGCTGGCTAAAAATGACCACCACAACCAATGACCTGCAACAAATGAATGACATGCTGCTGCAAACACTGGACCGTCCCACAACCACCGGGACCTCAACAATGAATGACATGGCCCTCAAACGGGACCGTACCAAAAACCAAAAGGGGGCCTGCAACAAATAAATTTTAAAACATGCTCTGCTAAAAACGGACCCCCCAAAAACCAATGGACCCAAAAAAGAATAATGCTGCTGTAAGCTGGACCGTACCAAACACGGACGCAAAAAAAATGAACCCCTTTAAAAAGGGGTCCCCCCAATAGGTGTTCCTAACTGGAGGGGCCCACAAACCAACGACCTTTCAACAAATGAATGGAAATCTGGCTCAAAACACCGTACGGCCATAAATTTGCAAAAAAAATCATGCGCCAAAACACGGCCCCTACAAAACCCAAACGGACCTCAAAAAAGAATACATGTGCTGAAACATTTCCGGCCCCCCAAACCCAACGGGAAACCTGCAAAAAAAGAATGCTTTCTGTTTAAACATGGAAGGGTACCAAACCAAACGGGACCGAAACAAAAAATTAATTTCGCAACCAAAGGGCCCGGGTCCAAACAACGGACCTCAACAAATAATAAAGACATGCTCCTTTTACACGGGCCCGACCGAACCAACGGGAACCTGCAAAAATAATTCGCTGCCAAGGGGGGGTTTACCAAAACCAAACCAGCCAACAAATGAAGGGCATGCTGCCAACAGTGGACGGGTACCCAAAAACGGGACCTCAAAAAATAATTGCAGTGACAGCTCTGCAAAGTGGACCGGTACCAAACCAACTAGCAACAAATGAAGGCATGTCACAACCGGGACCGGTCCAAAAACCAAACTGGACCTGCAACAAAAAATTTTCATGTTCACAACGGGAACCTACCAAACCCAAACTGGACCTGCAAAAATGAATGACAGCTCCCTTTGGGGACCGGTCCCAAAAACCAACTGGCCCTGCAACAAATGAAAAATCTGTGCAACAGCGGGAAAACCGGTTCCCAAAACCAACGGACCTCAAAAAAAATTTTTAAGGGACATCTGCTGCAACACAAACGGCCAAACCAACAAACCCTTTCAAAATAATTGCAGTGACGGGTCTGCTACAGGGACCGACCAAACCCAAAATGACCTCCCCAAAAAATAAGAATTGCGTCAAAATTTTGGGCCGGTCCAAACAAACTGAAAAATGAATACATGCTGCTAAAACTGGACCGTACCAAAAAAAAACTGAACAGGGCACGGTAGGTTTCTGTTTACCTGGGGTCCAGTTGATAGGTAGCAGCATGTCATTCATTTGTTGCGCAGGTCCAGTTGGTTGTTGTACCGGTCCAGCTGTAGCAGCAGCATGTCATTCACATCGTTGTGGCATGGGTCCAGTCTGGTTCTATGGTACCGAGGTCCAGCAGCATGTCTAGCAGCAGCATGTCACATGCAATTCATAACTAGTTGTCAGGTCCAGCTAGTTTCTGGTACCACGTCCAGCGCTCTACGCAGCAGCATGTCATGTGAACATTCATGTGAGTTGCAGGTCATCTGGTTTTGGTAACCGGTCTCATTTGAATCCAGCAGCATGTCATTCATATGTGATTGCAGGATCAGTGTGTGTTGTGCGTACCTATGTCACCAGCTGAAGGCAAGCATCATGTTCATTCATCTCATTGTTGCAGGTTCTATTGTGTCTGTGGTACCGCAGGTCCCAAGTTTGTAGCAGCAGCATGTCATGTGTCATTCATGTGTTTGAGATGCAGGCCTTTGTTTCTGTGGTACCGGCCCATTGTCTAGCAAGCAGCATGTCATTCATTTTGCGTTTGCAGTCCATTGGTTAGTGTACCGGTCCAGCTGTGCAGCATCCTGGCATTCATTTTTTCTTTTCAGGTTCCAGTTGTTGTGTACCTGGTCCATGCTGTTAGCAAGCAAGCATTCATTCATTTTGAGTTGCAAGTCCCAGTTGGGTTCTGGGACCAAAGCTCCATGGTTGTTGCATGCAGCCTGTCATTTCATTATTGTTGTCAAGTCCTGTAGGTTCTTTGCTACCGCTGAGTCCAGCTGAAGCCAGCATAGCGATGCCATTCATTTGTTTGCAGTGTCCATTTGATTGTGTTACCGGTCCAGCTGTAGCAGCAGCATGTCAAGTTGATATTCGATTTGTTGCAGTCCAGATGGTATGAGTGGAGTCATTGGTCCAGTTGTTAGCAAGCAAGCATGTAATATTTATATTGTTACTCTCCGTTCCAGTTATAGTACTGGTACCGGGATCCAGCTGTAGCAAGCATGCACACATGCAAATTCTTTGAGTATGCAGGTCCAGTTGGTTACTGGATACCAGTCCATCCTGTAAGACAAGCAGCCCTGTCGACATGGAATTCATTTGTTGTCCGGCTTTCTGTTGGTTTTTCTGTAACCCACAATGGTCCAGCACTGTAGCACAGCAGCAGTCACATGCAATTCATTTGTTGCAGTCCAGTTGGGTTGGTACGGTCCAGCTTGATTTGCAGCATTCGCATGTCATTCATTTGTTGCAAGTCCAGTTGGTTCTGGTACCGGTCCAGTTGTAGGAGCAGGATGTCACATGCAATACATTTGTTGATCAGTGTCCAGATTGCGGTTGATGGGTACCTGTCTCCAACTGAGTAGCCGCAAGCATGTCCATTACATCTTTGTGCAGTAGTTCAGTTTGAGTTCTTGATACCCAGTCCAGCTGTTGCAGGCTCATGTCAATTCATTTGTTGCAGGATCCATTGGGCGCTGTTAGATATCCGGTCCAGCTAGTATCAGCAGCAGTAATGTCTCATGTAATATTCCTTTGTTTTGACCAGGTACAGTTGGATTCTGGTACCAGGTCCAGCAGTTTCAGCAGCATGTCACTCATTTGTTGCAGGTCCATCTTCGATCTGGGCACCCGTCCCCCACCTGTATCAGCAGCCTCTGTCACATGCAATTCGTTTGTTTTCAGGATCAGTTTTGTGTTGTGGTAACTCACGTCCAGCTGCTGCATCAAAGCATGTCATTCCATTTTAGTTGCCAGGCTCCCATTTCTGTAATTTCTGGAACCGGTCCCAGCTGGACAGACAGGAGCATGTCATGTGTCCATATCCATTTGTTGCTGAGGTCCAGTTGATTGTGGAACCGGTCCAGCAGTAGCAGGAGCATGTCATGTGTCATTCCATTTGTTGATGGTCTCCAGTTGGGTTGTGCTTACCAGTTCCAGCTGTTGAAGCAGCAAGTCATTCTCATTTGTTGCAAGGCAGTTGGTTCCGATACAGTCCAGTTGTACGAGACAGCATGTCATCATTTGTTGCAAGGTCCAGGTGAGTAATGTCTGGTACCGGTCCAGCATATAACAAGCAGCATGACCATTCATTTGTTGCAAGTCCCAGTTGGAATGCGTACCGGGTCCAGTTGTAGCAGCAAGCATTGACATGTCATCTTGTGTGTCAGGTCAGTCGGTTGTGTTACCGAGTCCAAGCTGTTGCAGGCAGTGCATGCTTTCATTTTTGTTTCAGGTCCCGTTTGTCTGGTACCCGAGGTCCCTCCAGCTGTTGACAGCAGCAATGTCATTCTTTTGTTGCAGGTCAGTTGTTTTGGTACCGACGTCCACTGTAGCAGCATACTCTGTCACGATGCACATGTTAGATTGTATATTTTTTTGCCGAAAAAGGTCCATTTGGTTGTAGTAACCGTTCACAGATGGTCTAGCAGCATGCAATGTCATCATCATTTGCGAGTATCGGTCCAGTTGGTTCTGGTACTCGCGTCCAGCTGAGTTGCAGGCAGCATGTCCATACGATCTTGTTTGCATGTGATCCAGTGGGTTGACTGTTACACCGTCCAGTTGTAGCAGCATCACATGTCCATGATAATTGTTGCACGTCCAGTTTGGTTCTGGGCTACCCGGTACCAGCGTATGCAGCTAGCATGTCACATCTGCAATTCTTTGCGTTGCAGGTCCATGTTTGTGGTTCTGCACCGGTCCTAGCAGTAGCATCAGCATCCACATGCAATATCATATTGTTTGCAGGACCAGTTGGTTCTGGTACACGGTCCACCATTAGCAGCCAAGCCTGTCACATGCAATACATTTGTCTTCTGTCCCAGGTTCCAGTTGAGGCTCTGGATAAAACCGTAATCCAACTGTAGAAGAGACATGTCACATGCCAATTCTTTTGTGCAGGTCCATTAGTTCTCTCGGCACCGAGTCCAGCTGTAGCATCAGCATCACATGCAATTCATTGGTTGCAGGTCCAGTTGGTTGTGGTACCCTCATCGAGGTCCAACCTGTAGCAGCAGCCTGTCCACATGCACAATTCATTTTGTTGCAAGTCCAGTTGGATTACTGGTACCGTCTCCAACATGTCAGCAGCAGCTATGTCACATTGCAATTCATATCGTTGACAGATCCGAGTTTGGCGTTTCTTGCGTTACGCAGCGTCCAGTAGCTTAGCAGCAGCGATGTCAATCATTTTTTGTTGCTGGTCCAATGGTTTTTGGTACACCACGTGCAGCTGTAGCAGCAGCATGGTCACTTCATTATGTTGCAGGTCCAGTTGGTATCTGTACCGGTCCAGTTTAGTAGCAGCAACAAGTCATCCATTGTTGTTGACAGATCCAGTTGGTTGCTGTTAACAAGTGCTCCAGCTTCGATGCAGCAGCATGTCATGATCATTTGTCTTGCAGGTCAGTTAGTTATTTGTACGCTCAAAGTTCCAGCTGATAGCAGCAGCCTGTCTCACATGCAATTTTATGTGTTTGTCCGTTCCAGTTGGTTTGGTACCCAGAGGTCCCCAGGACTGTCTTCAGCAGAATGTCCATTCATTTGTTATTTGCAGGTCAAAGGTTGGTTCCATGGTACCCTCACCAGGTCCCCACTCTATAGCTAGCAGCCTTGTCCACATGCAATTCATTTGTATGTCAGTGTCCACGTTGGGTTCTAGAGTACCGATCCATCTTGTAGCAGCAATGTCATTCATCTTTGTATGCAAAAGTCCGGTTGGCTTCTGGTTACCGGTCCAGCTGGTTTGCAGCATCATGACCTTCTTCTTGTGGCCGGCTTCAATGGAGTTTCTGGTCACAGGACCACCATTTCTAGCAGTATCCTGTCCATGCAATTCATTTGTATTGAATGCGTTACAGTTGGTTCTGTACCAGACCCAACTGTAGCAGCAGCATTCACACACCTGCATCTCATTTGTTGCAGGTCCAGTTGGTTGTGTGGTACCATGACGATCCACTGTAGCAGCAGATAAGTTCTCATCTTCATTTGTTGCAGCGGTCCACTTTCTTGGTTTTGAGTTCTGGTCCAGCTGTAACAGCAGCATGTCATTCATTTGGTTGCAGGTTCAAGATGGTTTCTGGTACCTCAACCTGTCCACCCAATAGCCAGTAAGCCTGTCATTCATATTTTTTGCAGGTCCAGTTGGTTTTCTTCGGTACCAAGAGGCCAACTTAGCTGCAGATCTGGTCACTATCAATTTAATTGTTATGGCAGGTCCAGTCTGGTTTCTGGTACCGGTTCCACCTGTAGCAGCAGCCTGTTCATGCAATTCATTTTAGTTGCTGGTCCTGTTGGTTCTGCGGTTACCGGGAGTCAACCGTAGCAGCAGCATGTCACATTGCAATTCATTTGATATGCAGGTCCAGTTATTGGTTTTTGAGTACCTGGTCCAGCTGTTGTCAGCAGCAGGTCATATACATTTGTTTCAGGTCCACGCTGGTTTTGGAACCGGTTCCCAGTTGTCGCAGCAGCAATCATGTCATTTTCGTTTGACAGAGTTCCATTGGTTTCTGGTACCGGTCCAGCTTTGCAGCCAGCATGTCAATCATTTGTTGTCAAGTCCAGTCGAGTGGTCTGGTACCGGTCCCAGTTTGACAGGAGCAGGATGTCACATTGCAGATTACCAATTGTAGCAGTCAGTTGTCGGTGTGGTACCTAGGTCCACACTGTAGCACAAGCATTCTTACAATTCAATTGTATTTTGCAGGTCCAGTTTGGTTCTGGTACCAGTCCACACCAGCTGTTGAGCCAGATCATGTCTCATTCATTTTTTGCAAGTCCATTGGTTCTGAGTTACTTGTCCAGTTGAGTTGTCCGCAGACATGTCATTCATTATGTATGGCAGGTCCAGTTTGGCTGTAGTAACCGTCGCACGCTGTATGCAGCAGCATCTGTTCATGTAATTATTCTCATGTTGTTTGCAGTCATGATTGGTATCTGGTACAGGTCCCAGCTGAGTTGCAGTGGCATGCATGTCACTCATACGTGTTTGTTGCAGGTCCAGTTCGTTCTCTGGTACGGTCCACCTGTATCAGCAGCCTGGTCACATGCAATTTCCGTTTTCTTATTCAGGTCCAGTTGGAATAGTGGCGTATTCCAGGTTCCAGCTGCGCTGATGCAGCATGTCATTGTTCATCTTTGTTGCATGTCCAGTTGCGGTTTTAGGGTACCGGTCCACGCTCTAGCAGTAGAGCATGTCAGTGTCATTCATCCTTGGTTGCTGTCCACCGTTTGTTGGTGGCGTACCAGTGGTCCAGCTGTAGCAGGAGCATGTCATGTGTCATTCATTTGCGTATAGCTGGTCCAGTTTGGTTCTGATGGTACCTCCCAGCTTGTTGTACGCGAGCTTGTTCCAATCATTATGTACTGCAAGTCCAGTTGGTCTGTACCTAGGTCAGTTAGTAGCAGCACATTGTCAATTCATTTGTTGCAGGTCCAGTTGGTTACTGCGTGGTAACCACGGTCCACCAGTAGCAGCAGCCAGTCACATGCAATCTCATTTCTGTTTGCAGGTCCGTTGGTTTCTGGTACCCGAAACCCAAACTGATATGCAGCAGCATGAGTCACATGCAATTCATGCTCGTTCAAATCCAGTTTCTGGTTTTGTGGTCTTCCTCTGGGTCCAGGTTTTTGCAGCAGCATGTCATTCATTTGGTGCAGTCCATATGTGTTTTTGGGTACCCGTCCAGGCTGTAGCAGCAGCATGTTCATTCTATTTGTTGCAGGTCGATGAGGTATCTGGTACCGTTCGGTCCAGTTTGTAGCAGCAACATGTCAAGCATTTTTTTGCAGATCCAGTTGTCTTGTGTGGTACACCACCGGTCCTAGACATGATGCAGCAGCATGTCATTCATATTTGAGATGCCTGGTCAAGTTGGTTCTTGGTACCGGTCCAACTGTAGACAGCACCTGTCACATTGTCAAAATTCAGTTGTTAGCCGCGTCCCATTGCTGATTCTGGTCACCGAGATCCAGCTGTAGCGCAGCATGACCATTACATTTGTTGTGCAATGTCCGGATTGGTTTCAGGGGTTTTTACCTCTGGTCCAGCCTTTTAGCACCGCAGCATGTCATTCATTTGTGTCGAGGTCCAATGGGTTCTGGAACCGTGGTCCACCAGTCAGTTAGACAGTCACATCAATGTCATTCTGTTGAAGGTTTCATTTGGTCACTTGCTGGTACCAGTCCAACTGATAGCAATGCAAGCATAGTCCACATGCCAATACAATTCGTGTTGCATGAGTACCAGTTTTTGGTTAGTGATGTCACCCGCAGTCCCACTCTGTAGCAACGAGTAAGAGATCGTATTAGTCTTTGTTGCAGTTCCAAATAGTTGTGGTACCTTCCAGATTGAAGCAAGCAGTCATGACACATGAAAATTCATTTGTTTGCAAGGGACCATTTAGGTGTTGTGTACGGTCCCAGCTGTAGACAGCAGCATTCGTCTCATTCATTTTGGTGCAGGTTCAGCTTTGATTCTGGTAACTGATCCACCTTGGTGCCCATCCACCTAAAGCATAACCTGTTCATTCAATTATTGCAGGTCCAGATTGGTCTGGTACCGTGGTCAGCTGTTGCAGTCAAGCATGATCCCATGCAATTCATTTGTCTTGCAGGTCCAGTTTGTTGTTAGGTACCAGTCCCAGCAGTTGCACTGAGCAGCATGTTCATTCATTTGTCATTAGCAGGTCCAGTTGGTTTTGTGGGTACGGTCCAGTTTGTCGCATGCAGTAAGTCATATTCACTTTGTGTTGCATGGTCCAGAATGGTTCCTGGTACACTGTCCAGTTGTAGAAGCTCATGGCATTCATTATTTGTTCATGTCCAGCTTGGATTGATCTAGCCGGTCCAGCTTGTTTGATCGGCTAGCATGTCATTCATTTGTAATGGCAAGTCCAGTTGGTTTCTGGTAACCGGTCCAGCTAATTGGCAAGCAAGCATGATCACATGCAATTAATTTGTTTGAGCAGGTCCATTTAGTTGTGGCTACCAGTCCAGCTGTTGCAGCAGTCATGTCATATCAAATTGTTGCAGGTCCATTTGGTTTGAGCTGGAGGACCTGGTCCAGTTGTCGAGCCGCAGTACAGGTCTTCATCATTGTCTGCAGGCTTAGTCCAGTGGATTTCTGGTACCCCGTGTCCAGCTGTAGTAGCAGCATTTCCACATGCAATTATTACATTTTGTTGTCAGTCCAGTTAGTATCTGGCCCCATGGCTCCAGCTGTAGCACATCATCACATCGCAATTCATTAGTTGGCAGGTCCATGGATCTGGAACCTTCGGAGTCTATCACCTGTACAGTCAGCCTGTCCACATGAAATATGCATCTTGTTGCAGGTCCAGTTGCTTCTGGTACCGATCCAAACTGAGTACAGCACGCATGTCACATTGCAATTCATTCGATTGTCAGATCCCATTTGGTATGTGGGTAACCAGGTCCAGCTGTAAAGCCAGCAGCATGTCATTCACTTTTGCTGCGCAGGGTCCAGTTGGTTTTGGCTACCGGTCCAGTCTGTCGCAGCTCCATTTATGTCATTCATTTTGTTCTGCCAGGACCAGTTGGTTTCTGGTACCATTGGGTCCATCTGTTGCATGCAGCCTGTCATTCATTTTTGCAATGTCCAAGATAGGGTTCTGTATACACCAGAGGGTCCAGTTGTAGGAGCAGCATGTCATTCATTTGTTGCGCAGTCCAGTACTGTGTTGTGAGTACCACCGGGTTCCAGCTTTGCAGTAGCATAGTCATTCATTTGTCTTGCAGGTCCATATTGGGTTCTTGTACGCCCCACGGTCCATCACTTAGCAGTAGCCAGGTACACATGCACTTCCATATTGTTGAGAGACGAATGGTATCAGTTGGTTCTGGTAACCTCCAAGTCCGAAACCTGTAGCAGCAGCATGTACACATGCAATTCATTTTGTTGACAGGTCTCTCTGGATGTTGGTACCGGGTCCATCTGTATCAAGGTCAGTAAGTCATTCCATTTTGTTGCAGTCCAATTAGTATGTCTAGGGAGGGTAAAAAAAACCTCGGGGGTATTTTTTTTATACCCCAGTAGATTAAGCAGTCAGCTATGAACACTGAATTCACGTTGTTTATGCGCGCGGTCCAGTTTGTTTGTGTACTGGTCTCAGCTGAGCCACGCAGCAAGTCCATTAATTTGTTGCGCAGGTTTGAAAGTTGGTTTTCTGGCACTGGTCCACCTATAGCAGAACCTTGTCATTCATTTTCTATTGGGCAGGCGATCGCAGTTGGGGGGGGGGGGGGTTCACTGGTACCGTCCCAGCTAGTTTGCACGCGCAGCAATGTCACAATGCAATTCATTTTGTTGCAGGTCCAGTTTGTTGTGTGTAACCGCCATCCAGTCTTGTTGCCAGCAGCATTGTCCATATCATCTTTTTGTGCATTGCGTCCGTTGGTTTTGGGTACCGGCTGTCCCAGTTGTCGCAGCGTAAGTCATGTCATGTTGTTGCAGGTCCAGATATTGGTCTTCTGGTACCGGAGGTCCAGCTGTAGCAGCATCAGCACATGTCACACATGTGCAATTCATTTGATTAGCAGGTCCAGTTAGTATTTCCTGGCACCGGTCCACGCGAGTAGCATCAGTCATCACATGCAATTCATTTGTTGCACCGGTCCAGTTTGGTTTCTGGTACGCCAGGGTTTTCCACCTGGCTAGCAGCAGCCTGTCACATGAAATTCCATCTCATTTGTTGCAGTCCTAGTTTGGTTCATTTTAGACCGATTCCAAACTGATAGCAGCAATCAGTGATCACCATGCAATGTCATTCGTGGCACGACATCCATTGGTTTGTGTGTACCCGTCCAGGTGTCTTGCAGCAGTCAAAATCATTCATTTGAGTTGAGCACGGGTCCAGTTGGTTCTGGTACCGATCCAGCTGTAGCAGCATGTCATTCATATTGTTTTGCCAGTGTTCATTGCGTCTGCGTAGCCACGTTCCACCTAATAGCAGTAGCGCCTGTCATTCATATTGTGTGCAGGTCCAGTTGGTTACTGGTACCGGTCCAGCTGTTGCATGCAAGCATGTACAACATGCAATTCATTTTTTCAAGGTCCAGTTATGCGTGATGGAACCAGTCCACGCTGTTTTCACATGCAGCATTATACATTCATTGTTGAGAGGTCCAATATGTTTTGTACCTCGTCCAGCTGGTAGCAAAGCCAGACATTTCATGTTCATTTGAATGGCAGGTCCATGTTTGGAGGTTCTGGTACCCCGGTCCAGTGTTGTACGCAAGCAACTATGTCTCAATTATCATTTGTTGCAGATTCCAGGTTAGGCTTTTTTGTGTTACCCCAGGTTCCACAGCTGTTGCAGCAGCATGTCATGTCAATTGTTGTCAGGTCAAGTTTTTCTGGTACCAGCGGCGGCCACCTGTACGCAGGCAGCCATGGTACACACATGCAATTCATTTGTATTGCAGGTCCAGATTGTTTCAGTGGTAACAGATCCACCTGTAGCAGCAGCATGACGCCATGGCAATTCATTTGTTGCGATCCAGTTGTTGGTTGGTACCCGGTTCCAGCTTGTCTTCATCAGCATTGTCTTTCATTTAGTCTTGAAGTATCCATTTGGTTGATGGTACGAGTCGCAGCTGTTGCAGCAGCCTGTCACATTCATATTCACTTGTTGTCAAGGTCCAGTTTGTTCTGGCTTACCTTGTCCAGCGTAGAGCAGCATGTCTTCATTTGTAGTTGCAAGTTCCGGTTTGGTTATCTGAGTACCGGTCAAGCCTGTAGCAGCCAGCATTCATTCATTTGTTGCAGTCCAGTTGGTTCTAGGTACCTCTATGTCTCAGTTGATAGTTAAGCGGCAACATGTCATTCAATTTATGATTGCAGATCCAGTGGTTTTTTGTGTGAACCTGGTTCCAGCTGTTGCAGCCGTCCTGTCACATCGGCAATCTTACATATGTTGCAGTCACCGTTGGTTGCTAGGTAACCGATCCTCAGCTAGTAGCAGCATGTCATTCATTATGTGGCAGGTCCAATGGGTTTTCCTGACCCCTACCAGGTCCATCCTGTAGCAGTATAGCTTCTCGTCTCACATGCAATTTCATTTGTAATGCAGGTCCTCTTGTTTGTGGTACCCTGGTCCACTGATCTAGCTAGCAACGTAAGTCCATATCATTCTTGTATGCAGGTCGCACTTAGTTGGTGGAGTATACCGGTCCATTTTAGCAGCACATGACACAATGAAATTCCATTTGTTAGCCAGGTCCATTGTTTGTGGTACTGTCCATCTTGTACAGCAGCATCGTCATTCATTATTGTTGCAGGTATCAGTTGGTTCTGGTACTGGTCCACCTATAGCAGTACCTGTTCCATTCATTGTTTTTGCAGGCGTCCAGTGTTGGTTTGCTGGTACCCAGTCCAGCTGTTGCAGCAGCCATGTCACATGCTAATTCATCATGTTCGCATGGTGCGCGCGTTTTGTTTGTGGATAACCAGTCCAGCTGTTGCAGCAGCATTGTCATTCATACTTGTTGCAATGTTCCAGTTGGTTTGGTACAGGTCCAGTAGTCGCAGCAGTAAGATTCATTCATTTTGTTTGCAGTCCAGTTGGTTCAGGTACCGGTCCAGCTGTCGCAGCAGCATGTCACCATGCAAATTCATTTGTTGCAGGTCCAGTTCTAGTTCTGGCTACCGGTCACCCAGCTGAAGCAGTCAGCATCACATGCAATTCATTGTTGCAGGATCCCGTTGGTTTCTGTACCGAGTCCAACCTTTAGTCAGCAGCCTGACACATGAACACATTCATCATGTTGCAGGTCAAGTTTGGTGTTCTGGTACCGGTCCAGCTGTAGCGCAGCATGTCATTCACTATTCTCTTGTTGCAAGTCCAGTTTGGTTTTGGTACACCCAAACTGGTCCAGTTGTTCTCACGCAGTACATGTCATATCATCTTGTTGCAGGTATCCAGTTGGTTCTGGTACCGAACCAGCTGTTGCAGCAGCAATGTCATTCATTTGTTTGCATAGTCCAGCTAAGTGCTCTGTTAACCGGTTCCAGTTAGTAGAGCAGAATGTCATTCATTTGTTGCAGGTCCAGTTTGAGTTCTTGGTACACCTGGACCAGCTGATCAGCAGCATGTCATTATGTTGTTGCATGTCCAGTTGGTTGTGGTACAGGTCCAGTATGTCGAGCAGCAGTAAGAGTCATCACTATCATTTGTTGCAGTCCAGTTCTGTTCGGAACCGGGAGCCAGCTGTTAGCACAGCATTTGTCACAATGCAATTTCATATGTTCTCAGGTCCATCTTTAGTTCTGGCACCGTCCAAGCTGTAGCAATCAGCACATCACATGCAATTCATGTTTGTTAGCAGAGTCCAGTATGGTTTCTGGTACACCTTAACATGAGGTCCACCTGTAGCAGACAGCCTTCACAAGAAATTCCAATGATTGTTTGCAGTCCAGTTGGTTCTGGTACCGAGTCCCCAGCGTAGCAGCAGCATGTTCATTTCATTTGTTGCAGATCCAGTTGTTTTGGTACCGGTCCAGTTGTCGCAAGCACTGAATGTCTCATATCGATTTGTTGCGGCAGGTTCCATTGGTTTTGAGGTACCGTAGTCCAGTTGTCGCAGCAGTATGAACTCCATATCATTTTATTTGCCAGTAGTTGCCACGTATGGTTCTGTTACCAGTCAGCTATGTAGCAGCAGCTTGTCACATGCAAATCAATAGTTTCAGGTCCACGTATCTATTTCATGTGCACCGGATCCAGCTTTTAGCATCAGACATTCACAAGCAATTCCTTTGTTGCAGGCAGTTGTTCATGGTACCAGTCCACCTAGTAGGCAGGCCAGCCTGTCACAATGAAATTCTTCTTTCTGTTGCAGGCGACCAGTTGGTTCTGGTACGCGATCCAATCTGTAGCAGCATCATTTACACATGCAATTCATCCTTCGTATCAGAGATCCAGTTGTTGTGGAACCGTCCAGCTGTATCAGCAAGCATGTCATTCCATGTGTTGCAGGTCCAGTTGGTTTTGGTACCGGTCCAGTTGTCGCAGCAGCATGTCATTCATTTGTTGCAGGTCCAGTCTGTTCTGGTACCATACCGGATCAGCTGTTAGCAGCAGCATGTCCATTCATATGTTTGCAGGTACAGTGGATTCAGGTACTGGTAGCCACCTATCACGCAAGTAGCCTGTCATATCATTTTTTGCAGGGTCCACTTAGTTTTCTGGAACCATGGCGACCAGACTGCTAGCCGCAGCAAGTCATCTGTCATTTTGTTTGGCATGTTCAGTTGGTTCTGGTACTGCCACCTATAGCAAGTAGCACTGTCATTCATTTTTTGCAGGTCCAGTGGTTCTGTACCGCAGAGGGTCCAGCTGTTTCAAGCAGCATGTTCACATGCAATTCATTATGGAGTTGCAGGTCCAGTTCTTCGAGTTGTGGTTACCAGTCCCAGCTGATTGCAGCATCATGGCATTCATTGTTTTGCATGTCCAGTGGTTTTGGTACCAGAGGTCCAGTTGTCGCAAGCAATAAGTCATTTCATATGTTGCAGTCCATGTTGGTTCTGGTACCGAGGTCCAGCTGTAGCGAGCAGCATGTCACATTCTACGCGCTTTTCGGTCCCTGACTGTATGCAATTCATCTTGTTGCAAGTCCAGTATAGTTCTGGCAACCGGTCACCAGTTGTCTTGTGTCTTGGGATTGTATTAGCAATCTAGCATCACAATCGACAATTTCATTTGTTGACAGGACCCATTTTGATCTGGTACCGGCCAAACCTGTAGCAGCACCTTAGTCTCATGAAATTACATTTGTTGCAGGTCCAGTGTGTGTTTCTGGTACCCGGGATTACCCAGCTGTAGCATCAGAGCATGTCATGTCAATTTGTTGTCAGGTCCCAGTTTTGGTTTTGGAACCGGTCCAGTTGTCGCAGCAGTATGATCACTCATTTAGTGCCGTCCAGTCTTGGTCAATCTGAGTTACCATTCGATGCCAGAGCCTGTTTAGCAGCAGCATGTCCATTCAACTTGTAGAGGCAAGTCCAAGTAGGTTCTGTCTAATTCCAGGTCCAGTTGGTATGAGGCAGCAACATGTCATTCATTTGTTGCAGGTCCAGTCTTGTTGTGGTACCATTACAGCCAGCTGTTGCAGCAGCAGGTCATTCATATTTTGTTGCATGTCCAGATGTTCTTGGCTACCGGAATCCAGTTCTGTCGCAGCAGTAAGTCATATCATTTGTATTGCAGTCACTGCTTTCTGGTACGCGGTCCCGCGAGAGTAGCGCATCTCGCAAGTCCACAATGCAATTATTTGTTGCAGTCCAGTGTAGTTTCTGGCACCGGTCCAGCTTGTAGCACAGCATCACATGCAATTCATTTGATTGCTAGGTCCAGTTGAGGAGTTTTTCTGTCGGTAAACCGCGACCAGTCCTGGTCCACCTGTAGCCGCAGCCTGTCCACAAGAAATTCATTTTGGTTGCAGTATCCAGTTGTTCTGGTTACCCGTTGGGTCCAGCTGTAGCAGCATAGCATCGTCCATTTCAATTGTTTGAGCAAGGTCCAGTTTGTGTTTTTGTAACCATAATTCCTGGTCCAGTTATGATCGCAGCCGACCTGTCATTTTCATTTGTGCTGCAGGTCTCAGTTGGTTTTTTTGGTACCAGGTCAGTTGTCGCAGCAGTATGTCATTCATTGTTGCAGGTCCAAGTTGCGATTTCTGTAGCCCGACCAGCTCGTAGCAGCAGCATGTCACATGCAAATCATTTGTGCCGGTCCAGTATTTCTGGCCCCGGGTCCAGTCTGTAGCATCACCATCACATGCAATTCCATTTGTTGCAGTCCAGTTGGTTCTCTGGTACCAGGTCCCCAACACCAGTAGCAGCAGCCTGTCCACATGAAATCTTCTTATGTTGCAGTTCCAGTTGGTTCAGGTAACCGCTACCAACTGTAGCAGCAGGCATAGTGCAACATCGCAATTCTCATTCGTAGGGGGGGGGTGCAGATCAAGTTGGTGTGTACCGGTCCAGCTGATATCAGCATGTCATTCAATTGTTGCATGTTCCAGATGGTTTTTGTAACCGTCCAGATTGTCCGGCAGCAGTAAATGTCACTTCATTGTTGGCAGTCCAGTTGGTTCTGGTACCGATTCCAGCCTGTTGCAGCAGCACGTCCATTCATTTTGTTGCAATCCCCGTAAGGTAACTTTTACCCAGGAGGTACCCCCAGTATGTTAGGTAGCAGCAAGCAAACTCATTTGAGTTGTCAGGTCAGTTGGTCATGGAACCGATCCAGCTGTAGCAGCGCATGGTCATTACATATTTTGTTGCAAGTCCGGTTGTGTTCTGGGTACCCAGGTCCACTGGTTGCAGCAAGCATGAGTCCTATTCCTTTGTGGGCAGGTCCAATGAGTTTTTCTGGTAACCGAGCGGTGCCCACCTGTAGCAGTAGCCCTGTCACAAATGGCAATTCAATTTGTACTGAAGGTTCAGTTGAGAGCTTTCTGGTACCCTTTCCAACTGTGGCAGGCACGCGATATTCACATGCAATATCATTTAGTTGTGCAGCGATCATCTCTGTTTGTTTACCCAGAGTCCAGGACTTTATCAGCAGTAAGTCCATTCATTTCGTTGCAGTCCAATTAGCGTTAGAGTGGTACCGCGCTCCAGTTGTAGCAGCACATACACAATGAAATTGCGTCATTTGAGTTGCAGGTCCAGTTTTGGTTGTGGGTAACTGGTCCAGCTGTAGACAGCAGCAATGTCATTAATATTGTTGCAAGTTCAGTTGGTTTCTGGTACGGGTCCACCTATTAGCAGTTACCTGTTCATTCAATTTTTTCAGCAAGTCCAGTGGTGTTTTCGGTACCGGCCAGCTGCGTTTGCCGTCGCAGCATGTCACACATCAATTTCTTTTGTTGCTGGTCCATATTGTTGTGGTACCTAGTCCCAGCTTTTGCCAATCAGCATGAGTCATTCCATTTGTTTGAGCATGTCCAGTGTGGTTTTTGGTATCCACCGGTCCAGTTGTCTCACAGCAGTAGTCATTCTCATGTTGTTGCAGTCCAGTTGGTTCGAGTCAGGTCCAGCTGTAGCAGCAGCATGTCACATGCAATTCATTTGCGTCTTGCACGGTCCAGTTTTTCTGGCACCGTCCAGCTGTACCTCAGCATCCACATGCAATTCATTTGTGTGCAGTCCATTTGGATCTGGTACCGGTCCACCTGTATCAGCAGCCTGTCACAATAGAAATATCATCATTTGTTGCAGGTCCTATTTGGGTTGGATCTTGTACCGATCCAACTGAATCATACAGCTACTTCCCAACATGCGATTCATTATCGAGTTTGCAGATTCCAGTTTGGTATTAGTGGTACCGCTGGGCACCATTCATGTAAGCAGCCCAGCATTTCATTCATTTGTTGCAGTCCCAGATTGTTTTTTGGCTACCGGTCCAGTTGCTCCGCAGGTCTATGTCATGTCATTTGTTGGCAAGGTCCTCAGTTGGCGTTCTGTACCGATATCCAGCAGTTTTCTGCACAGCAGCATGTCATTTCATATTATGCTCTTGCAAGTTCCAGTAGCGGCTTCTGTGATACCAGCGGTCCAGTTTTGATAGGAGCAGCATGTACATTCATTTGTTGCAGGTTCCAGTTGAGGGTTTGTGGTTACACCGATTCCCAAGCTGTAGCAGCAGCATGTTCATTCATTTGTTCACGGTCTAGTTTGAGCGTTGTCGGTACCGGTCCAGTTTTGCAGAACGCATGTCAGTGAGTGTCATTCATTTGTTACAGGTCCAGTATAAGTTTTTGGTACCGCGGTCCAGTTTTAGCAGCAGCATGTCCATGTTTTCATCAAATCTAGCTATGCAGGTCGCAGTTGGTTGTTGCGTACCGGTCCAGAGTTTTGTTACCAGTAGTATTTCTTGAGTTCGCATCATTTGTTCTGCAAGATCTCTCTCAACTACAACAACGGAAGGATGTGTAGGAAAAGAGAGAGACTCCTCAACACAATGAATGAGAAAACAAGACATACTAACTGCTACAACTGGACCGGTACCAACACAACCAACTGGACCTTCAACAAATGAATGAAACAAGACATGCTGCTGCGCTACAACCAGGACCGAGGTACCCACACACTAACTGGACCTGTAAACAAATGAGAAATGCTACACATGACACAATCTGCTGCTACAACTCTGACCGTTACCACAACCCCATCTAGACCTGGACACACAAAAGAATGCGACAAGTCGAGAGCGCTACACAGCTTGGACCGGTACCACAACCAACTTGGACCTGCAACAATGAAATCATGCCTGCTCCTAACAACGGGTACCGGTAACCAGATACCTACATGGACTTTGCAACAAACATGAAATGACATGCTGCCAAGCACCACAGCTGGATCGGTACCTAGAACCAACTGTGACCTGAGCAACAAATGAAAGACCAATATCTTGCCTGCGACAACCTGTACCGTAACCCAAAACCAACTGGACCTTCAACAAAAGTCATGACATGCTGCTAAGCTATTACAGCCTTGACCGTTACCACAACCAACTGCGGATCTTCAAACGAATGAATAGCATGTGACAAAAGCTTGCTGCTAGGAACAGTTTTGGAATCGGTACCCACAACCAACCTGTGAGGACCTGCGAACAAATGAATTTCATGCTTACAGGCTGCTGCTACAGAGTGGACCGTACCAGATACCCAACTGGACTGCAACAAACCTGAATTGCATGCTGATGCTGATGCTAACAGCTGGACCGGTGCCAGAACTAACTGGACCTGCAACAAATGTAAATATGCATTTTGACATGCTGTCTCTGCTACAGCTGGACCGGTAAACCAGAACCAACTGGTACCTGCAACAAATTAATAGACTTACTCTGTGACAACTGGACCGGTACGCAAAACCAACTGGCACCATGACAACAAATTGGGAATTACATGCTGCTGCATACAGACTTAGGACTGGTTACCGCAACAAACTGGACCTGCAACAAAATGAATATGCATGTGACATGGCTGCTGCATACATTCTGGACCCGGTACCTAGAACCAACGAGGTCCTGCAATGAAAAAAAAAAAAAAAAAAAAATAGAAATGACAGGTCAACAGCTATAGGTGACCCGTACCAGAACCACAGCACCTGCAAACATAAATAATGACAATACTGCTGCTACAGCTGACCAGTACCACAACCAAACTGGAACCTCAACAAATTGAATTTCATGTGTCAAGCTTGCTGCTAAACAACTGGACCTGGTACTCCACACCTAATTTGGAATCCTGCAACCAAATTGAATATCTTATCTGCTGCTACAGCTGTAACCGGTACCCACAACCAAAGAGATGACCGTCACCAAATGAATTTTCATGTGCAAAATGCTGCTAGCCAACATGGGAAAGGTACACAGAACCCAACTGAACCTTCAACAAATGAATTCGTGCAAGTGACAGAGCTACTGCTCACTATGTGAGCCGTGTACCGAGAACCCATAGACCTGCCACAAATGTATGAACATGCAGCTGCAACAGCTGGAGACACGGTACCAAGAACCAACTCGGACCTTACGCAACAAATCTGAAATCGACAATGCTGCTACACAGCTGTGCATCGGTACTCAAGAACCAACTGGGACCTGCACAATGAATTGCAGGCTGCTCCTACAACCTGGACCGGTAACAATACCTACTCGACCATGCAACAAAGAATGACGTTTACGCTGCAACAAGCAGGATCGGTACCAGAAACCAACAAAACTGGAAACCTGCTACAAATGAATGACATACTGGCTGCGACAACTGGACCGTACCAAAAACCAACTAGACCTGCAAAAAATGAATGTCATGCTGCTACAGCTTGGAACCGTAGCCACAACCAACTGGATACTTGCAACGAATGAATTGAGCATAGTGACATTGCTGGACGCTACACAGTTAGGATCCGCGTACCAGAACCAACCTGGACCTGCAACAAATGAAGTCATTGTGATCAGGCTGCTGCTAACAGGTGGAACCGGTACACCAGAACCAACGTAGAGACCTGCACAATGCGCGAATTAGCATTTGATGCTGATCTACAGCTGACCGTGCCAGAACTAAACTGGACCTGCAACAAATGACATATGCATGATGACAATGCTGCTGCTACAGCTGACGGAACCCAGAATCCAACTGGACCTAGCAACAAATAGACAATGACATACTGCTAGTCGACAACTGGACCAGTAACCACACAACAACTGGACCTGCAACAAATGAATGACTTGACTTGCTGCAGACAACTGGACCGGAGCACCAAAACACCGAACAGGACCTGCCAACAAATTAACTGAGACATGCATGCTGCTACACGCTGGAACCGTACCTATACCAAACTGGATACCGAGAGGCAAAACAAATGAATTACAATGTGACAGGCTGCTGCTACAGGTTGGACCGGTACCAGAACCAACTGGACCTGCAACAAATGAATTGCATGATGACTGCTGAAGTCTACAGTGGACCGTGCCAGAACGTAACAGGGATCCTGCAACACAAGATGAAATTGCAATATGAGGAACATGCTTGTGCTGCCTACAGCTGGCACCGTTACCCAGAACTCAACTTGGACCGCACAAATGAATGCTATACTGCCTGCGACAACTGTGACCGTTACCAAAACCAACTGGACAAGCAACAAATGTAATGACAGCTGCAGCAGACAGCTGGACTGGTACCACAACAAACTGGACCTGCAACAACTGAATGACATGCTGCTCCTACAACTGGACCGGTACCAGAACCTAGCTGACTTCAAACAAAATGAATGACATGCTTCAGGAGCAACAGCTGGGATCGGCACCAGAACCAACTGGACCTGCAAAACAAACTGAATGACCATACTGGACTTGCGACACACTGGACGCGTTACCAAAACCAACTGGACCTGCAACAAATGAATAGGAGCAGCTGCTAGCTACAGCTGGGACCGTTACCATAAGCAAACTGGATCCTTGCAACAACAGAATTTCATGTGACAGGCTCTGCTACATGGAGATCATGTGTTACCAAATACCAACTGTGGACCGCAACTAGAATGAATTGTGCATGTCTGATGTTGATGGCTACAGGCTGGACTCGGTGGCCAGAACTAACTGGACCTTGCAAACAATAATTGCATGTGACATATGGCTGCTGCTTCAGCTGGCCGGGTACCAGAACCATCTTGGACTGCGAACAAAATGAATGACTTACTTGCTTCGCACAACTTGGACTCGGTACCAAATCACACTTCTGGGACATGCAACATAATGACAGAGTGACATGCTGCTTGCAACGCTGACTGGTAACACAACACACTGGACCTGCAACAAATTAATTGCATGTGACATGCTGCTGGCAACAAGCTGATGAGTCTACTACCGGGTACCCAGAACCAACAGTGACTGCAAAAAATGACATGACATGCTTACTTCAACAAGGTGGGAGCCAGTAACCGAGAACCAACTGAACCCTCGCAACAAATGCGAATGACATTGCTGCTGTCTACAGAGCTGGTTCGTGTACATAACCAACGGGACCTGCAAAAAATAATGACAGTCTATCTGCTATATGGTGGACCAGTAACCAGAACCAACTGAACCTTCAAACAAATGAATGACATGCTAGCTGCTACAATGCTGGATCGTACCAGAACCAACGGCACCCGCAACAGAATGAATGACACTCACATGCGCAACAACTGGTACCGAACCAAACCACTGGACCACAGCGCAAATGAATGATCATTGCTGCTACAGCTGACCGGTACCACCACCAACTGATCTGCAACGTTACGAATGAATTGCATGTGACAAGCTGCTTGCTACCAGTTGGACTCGTTACCCTAGAATCCCAACTTGAGGCGACCTGCAACAAATGAATTTCATGTGAAATGCTGCTACAGGAGACCGGTACCATGAACCAATGACCTTCAACAACAATGAATTGCATGTGACATGCTGATGCTACAAGCTGTGACCTCCGAGAATGCTAACTGGGCCTTTCAACAAATGAAAGTTGGCATTGAAATCTGCTGCTTGCTACACTGGACCGGTACCATAACCAACTGGACCTGCAAACAAATGATGACATACTGGCTGCGACAACTGGACGCGGTACCCAAACAACTGGACCTGCAAACAAATGAATGCCAATACTGCTGCAGACAACTGCGGACCGGTACCAAAAACCAACTGGACTGCAACAAATGCAATGACATGCTGGCTGCTACAGCAGGGACCTGTACCCCAGACAACCTACCTGGACCTCGCAACAAATGAATTTCATTCGTTGACAGGCTTGCTAGCTACAGGAGGACCAGAAGAACCAGAACCAACTGGACCTGCAACAAATGAATTGCATGTGATGCTGATGCTACAGCTGGACCGGTGCCAGAACTAACTGACCTGCAACAAAATGAATTTGTGCATGTGGACAGGCTGCTGCTACCAGCTGGACCGGTACACCAAAACCAACGGACCTGCAACAAATGAATGACTTCTACTGCTGCGACACAACGGACCGGTACCAAGAACCAACTGAGACTATTGCAACAAAATGAATAACATGCTGCTGCAACAGCTGGACTGTGTACCACAACAACACTAGTCCTGCAACAAATGAATGAACCATGCTGCTCCAACCAACTGGACCGATGACAGACAACCTACTGGAACTTGGCACAAATTTGAATGTGACATGCTGCTAGCAACACCTGAGTAATCGTTACCAGACCAACACTGGACCTGCTAACACATGAATGACATCACAGCATGCCACAACGTGTGACCGGTTACCAAAACCACACTGGACCTTTCAACAAATGAATGACATGCTGCAGAGCTACAGCAGGACCGTTACCAGAACCTACTTGACCTGCGACAAATGAACTGTCTCATGTTGACAGCTGCTGCTACAGGAGTTGGATCCCGGTAAAACCAGAACCCAACTGTGAGACCTGGCAACAAATAGGACAATCTGCATGTGATGCCTTGATAGCTACAGCAGACCAGTGCCAAACTAACTATGGACCTTCAACAAATGAAATTGCCTGTGACATGCTGCTGCTAAGAGCATGGACCGGTACCAGAAACAACTGGACCATGCAACAAATAATGACTTACTGCTGCGACAACTGGAACGGTCGCGTCCAAAACCATCTGCGACATGCAACAAATTGAATGACATGCAGTTTGCAACAAGCTGGACTGGTATCCACAACAAAAGCGCCTGTGGACCTGCAACAAATGAAACTGAGTCATGTGACATGCTGCAGAGACAACACTGGGACCGATACAAAGAAACCAACTGGACCTGCACAACAAATGTACTGACAGGCGTACTGCTATAGGTGTGACCGAGTACCAGAAACCAACAGAACTTCAACATAATGATATGACATGTCTCTGCTACAGCTGGACCCGTACCGCCAACCAACTGGACCGTGCCAGCAAATGATTTCAAGTGTTCATGCAGCTGCTATAAACTGGACCGTTAACCACAAAATAACATTGGTACACTGCAGCAAATGAATTACTAACTGCTGCCTACATCTGGACCGGAACCAAACCAAGAGGACCTGCACTAAATGAACTTTGCATGTGACAGGCTACTGCTGATCATAGGTGGAGCCGGTACTCAGAACGCTCAGTTGAGGAACCTGCGGCGCACAAAATGAATGACAATGGCCTGCTTCACAGCTGGCGAGTCGGTACCCAAGAATATCAACTGTACCTGCAACAACTGAATTGCATGTGACACGGCTGCAGCAACAGCTGGACCGGTAACTACAACCAACTTGGTGATCTGGCAAGCACAAATGAATGACTGTGCTGCCTTACATACTGACCGGTCCCCAGAACGACCTAACTGGACCTTGCAACAAAAGAATGACATGCTGCTGCAACAGCTGGACCGGTACCAGAACCAACCGGACTTGCAACAAATGAATGCCATGCTGCTACAGCTGGATCGGTACCAGAAAGCAACTGGACCATGACAACAAGTGAATTTGCATAGTGACAGGCTGCTGCAACAGACTCAGGACCGTCACCACAACCAACTGGATCTTCACAACAAAAGAAAAATGACATGCTTGGCTGCTACAGCTGGACGGGTCAACCACAAACCAACTGGATATCAGCAACAAATGAATATTGCATGATACAATGCTGCTGCTACACAGTTTTGGCTCGTTACCATAACCAACCTGCGGTACTGCAACCAAAAATTGCATGTGACATGGAGCTGCTGCAACTAGGTGACCGGTTACCTGAGAACCAACTGACCTGCGACAAATTGGCAGATGACAAGCTGACTGCAACAGCTGTACCGGTACCACAACCAACTGGAGATCTGCCGACAAATAATGACATTGTTGCGCTACAACTGGCGGCACCGGTACCATAACCAACTGGAACCTGCAACGAAAATACATTACATGCATGCAGATACCATCTGGACCGGTACCAAAACCAATTGTACCTTTAACAAATTAATGACCTGCTGCCTTGCAACAGCAGGACTGGTAGTACACAACAAACTGGACCACTATGCACAAATCTGTAATTTCTGCATGTGACATGCTGCCTGTGCAACAGCTGAACCGTTACCATAACCAACTGGACCAGCACAAAATAGAAAGACAGGCAACTGCTAATAGGTGGACCGTACCAAACCAAGCTAGAAAACCCTGCAACAATGAATGACATGCTGCTACACAGCTGGATCGGTCTACCAGAAACCAACTGGGACCTGCAACAATATATTAATGAGATATGCTGCTGGCAACATCCTTGACCGGTAACGCGACAACCAACTGATCTGCAACTAATTGAATTGCATGTGACATGCTGCTGCACAGTCTTGGATCGAGGTAAAATAGAAACCAACTGTACCTGCTAGCACAAATTGAATTTCATTGACAGGCTTCTGGCGTACAGGTATGCGAGCCGGTACCAAACCAACTGGACCTGCAACAAATTGAATTGCATGATGATGCTGATATGCTAACAGCTGTTGACCGGATGCCAGAACTAACTGGACCCTGCAACAAAATGAAATATGCATTAGTGACATAGCCTGCCTTGCTACAGCTGGACCGGAACATAGAAACCAACAGGTACCTGCAACACAGATGAATGACTTACTGCTGCCGACAACAGAGACCGGTACTCCATAAACCATCTGGCGAACATGCCAACAAAAGAATACAGCTGCTTTCAACAGGCTTGGAACTGGTGACCACAAGCAAACACTGACTGCAACAAATGAGTATTCGCATTCTTGCGACAACATTGCTGCTCGCAACCGCTGAGACCGTAACCAGAAGCAAACTGAGACTGCCAAAACAAACGAAATGAACAGGCTACTGAGCTCAGGTGGACCAGTGCCGAAGAACCCAACTCAACCTGCAACACAATTAATGACATTCTGCAGCTACAGCTGAGACCAGTACCACAACCACACTGGGTGCCCTGCACAAATGAATTCATGTTGTCATCGCTGCTGGTCTACAAACTGGCGAGTACCTGCGGTACCACAACAATTTGGACCTGCAACACCAAATGAATACTACTGCTGCTTGAACATGCTGGACCGGTACCACACAACCCAGTGACCTGACACAAATCTGAATTCTGCATGTGACATGCTGCTGCTCTACCAGGTTGGCCTGGATACACAAACCAACTGAACCTCAACACCAATGCGAAAAAACGCATGTCTGACAGGCTACTGCAACAGGTGGACCGGTAACAGAAACCAACTGGACCTGCAACAAATGAATGACAAGATGCTGCAAAAGATGGACCGGTAGCTACACCAACTGGAGACCTGCAACAAATGAATGACATTAGCTGCCTCCTACAACTGGACCGGTAACAGCAACACCCCTACTGTACCTTGCAACAAATGAGAATGACATGAGCCTGCTGCAACACCCTGGACCAGGCTACCAGAACAACTGGAACATGCACAAATCTGAATGCGACAAACTGCCTTGTCGACAGACTGTACCGGCTAACCAAAAACCAAACTGGACCTGCACACAAATCATGACATGCTGCTTCTAGACAGCAGGACCGGTAACCACAACCAACTAGGATCTCTGCAACAATCAATTCGCATGTGACATGCTGCTGCTACAGTTGGATCGGTACCAGAAACCAACTGGACCTGCAAACAAACGAATTTCAATTGTGTGACAGCAAGCTGCTACAGGTGGACCGGTTACCTAGAACCAACTGGACCTGCAACAAATGCGAATAGGCATCGTGATGCTGCGATGCTACATCGCATGGCACCGTGGCCAGAACTACACTGACTGCAACAAATGAATTGCATGTGACATAGCGCTACTACAGCTAGACCCGGTACCAAACCAACTGGACCCTGCAACAAATAATTGACTTTACAGCTGCTAGCGACAACACTGGTCCGATACCAAACCCAAATTGGACCTGTCAACAAATGAATAGACATGCTTAGACTGCTCAACAGCTTGTGAGACTTGGTACCACATCACAAACTTTACCTAGCAACAAATTAATTGCGCATGTTACATCTGCAGAGCAATAGCTGGACCGGTGCCAGAACCAACTGGACTTGCAACAAATGAATGACATGCTGCTTCAACAGCTGGACCGGTACCACAACCAACTGGACCTGCAACAAATGAATGTCCACTTTCTCTCACAACTGAGACACGTACCAGAACCATACTGGACCTGCAACAAATGAACTGACTTCACTGCTAGCTGACAACTGGAACCGTACCAAAACCAACTGGACCGTGCAACAAATGAATGAACATTGCCTGCTGCAGCACAGCTACGGACTGGTACCACAACCAAACTGGACCACGTAGCAACACATGAATTGCCATCGTGACGATCTGCATCTGCAACAGCTGGACCGGTACCATAACCAACTGGACCTGCAAAAAATGAATGACAGGCTACTGCTATAGGTGGACCAGTACCAGAATCAACTGAACCTGCAACAAATGAATGACATGCTGCTGCTACAGAGCTTGACCATTACCAACAAACCAACTAGGACCTAGCAACAACATGATATATCCATAGTGTCATTGCGCATGCTGCTACAACAACTGAGGACCGTGTACCAATCATACTAATTGGACCCTGCAACAAATGATATGACTTACTGCTGCTAACAGTCTCGAACCGGTACCACAACCGAAACTGCAACCGCAACACAATGAAATTGCATGTGACATGTCAGCTGCTAACAGATATTCTGGAACTGGATACCAGAACCAACTGAAACCTTACCAACAAATAGAATATTGCATGTGTACAGCTACTGCAACCAGGTGGACCGGTACACCAGATACCCATCTGGACCTGCCACAAATTGAATGACATGCTAGCAGAGACAAAGGCTGGACCGGTACCAGAACAACCGGACTTGCAACAAAATAATGTGCATTTGCTTGACTACATCTGGTATCGGTTACCAAACGCACTGAGAACCTGTCAACACATGAGCCTTGCATGTGTACAGGCTGCTCTACAGTTGGACGGTACCAAAAACCAACTAACCTGCAACAAATGAACTGAAACCCCCCCCCATGCGCTGCTGACAACAGCTGGAGACCGGTACCCCACCACTGGATCTGCATACAAATGAATGACATGTTGCTGTGCTACAACTGGACCGGATATCCAGAACCAACTGCCTGCAACAAATGAATGACAAGCCTGCTGCTACAGATGTCTGGACTTGTTACCAAACCTATATTGGACCTGCACCACAAATTAATGGACATTGACTGCTGCACACTCGCTGGACCGGTACCACAACCAACTGGATCTGCAACGAATGAATTGCATGTGACATGCTGCTGCTACAGATCTTGGATCTCCGTTACCCAGAACCAAACTGAGTGACCTGCACGAAATGAATTGCATTTGACACGTCTGCTGTGCAGACAGGTGAGACCGTTACCAGAACCAATCTGGAACCTGCAACAACATGAATGACATCTGCTGCAACAACTGTACCTGGTACCAGACCAACTGGACTTGCAACAAATGAATGACATGCTGCTTCAACAGCTGACTCGGTACCACAACACAACTGGCCAGCATACAAATGAAGTGGACACATGGACAAGTCTCCTGCATATCAGCTGCGACCGTACCACAACCAAACTTGAACCAGCAACAAATGAAATGACACATGACATGCTCACTGCTACAATGCTGAGCTACCGTTATCCAGAAACCAACTGGACCTTCAACAAATGAATGACAGGCTGCATCAGCACGCGGCCCGGTACCACAACCAACTGGACAGCGAAAGTAAACGAATTGTCATTTGACAGCTGCTGGATACAGGTGGACCGTACCAAGAAACGAACTGGACCTGCAACAAATGAGTTGAATGCGCTGCACCAAGCTTGCACCGATGTAACCAGAACCAACTGGACCTGCAACAAATGAATATTACATGACATGCTGCTGCTACAGCTGGCACCTTACATTACAGCCAACTGGAACCTGCAAACAAACTGAATGATCTTCTGCTGCAACAACTGGACCAGTACCAGAACCAACTGGACTTGCAAAACAAACTGAATGACATGGCTAGCTGCAAACAGCTTGAGTCTGGGTAACCAGAATCCAAACTGGAACCTGCAACAAATGAATGAAATGCTGCGCTCAACAGTTGGACCGGTACCATCACAACCCACTGGACCTGAGCAACAAATGCGTAATTGCATGTGACATCCTGCTCCTACAACTGGACCGGTACCAGAACCAACTGACTTTGCAACAACAATTGAACTGACATGCAGCTTGCAACAGCTGGACCGGTACCGAGAAACCCTACTGGACCTGCAACAAAGAATCTGACATGAGCTTGCTGCGACAACTGGAGAACCGGTTTCCAAAACAGCTGGAACCTGACAAACAAATAGCATGACATTCTGCTTGAGCAACAGCTGTGCGCCTGTACCACAACCAACTTGACCCTGCAAACAATGAATTGCATGATGACACAGCTTGCTGTCTACAGTTGGACCCGGTACCAAGAAGCCGAACAGCTACCAGCAACAAACACTTATTGCAATGTGACAGGCCTGAAGGCCTGCAACAGGTGGATCCGGCTACCAATAACCAACTGAGGACCTGAGCAAAAATATAATCTTGCAAGTGTACATGCTGTGCTAACAGTATGGACGACCTGGTACCAGAGACCAACTGGAACCCTGCAAAAAATGAATGCGATACACGGACCTTCTCCGCTACTGCAATAGGTGATCCGGTACCAGAAACCAAATTGAACCTAGCAACAAATGGAGATGACATGCTGCTGCTACACGCTGGCACCAATACCACAACCAACTGGACCCTGCAACAAAGTGAACGTACTAACTGCTGCTATAATCGACGCTGGACCGGATACCTACAACCAACTGGACCTGCAAACAAATGAAATTGCATGTGACTAATCTGCAGGCTAACAGTTGGCACTGGTGTACCCAGAAACGCAACTGAACCTTTCAACAAATAAATTATGCATGTGACAGATACTGCTACAGGTTGACCATTACCCAGACAATCCCAATAGGACCTGCCCCAAATAAATGACCATAGCTGCTGCAACAGCTGGATCGGTACCATGAAGCAACCGGACTTGCAACAAATAATCTTGACATGCTGCTACATGCTGTATCGCGGTACCAGAACCAACATGCACTAGTCAACAATAATTGCATGTGACTAGAGCTTGCTGCAAACAGGTGGACCGGAAACCGGAGGAACCAACTTGACCTTCAATCAAATGAATGACATGCTTGCTGAAAACAGCCTGGACCGTACCAACAACCAAACTGGAACGCTTGCAACACCATAAATTTGAGCGAGCATGTGTACAGGCTGAGCTGCACAGCTGGAGCCGTACCAAGCAACCAACTTGACCATACAATCCAAATGAATGACATGCTGCTGCTGCAACAACTTGGACCGTACCACAACCAACTGGATCTCTGCAACAAATGAATGGACATGTTCTGCTACATACTAGGACCTGAACCATGAACCACTTGTGACCTTGCAACAAAATGAATGACATGCGGAGCTGCTAGGCCGCCTGGACGGGTACCAAAACCAATTGTACCCTGCAACATAATGAATGACAGTCTTGAGCTGCAACACCTGGACCGTGTAACATCAACCAACTGCGGATCTGCAACGAATGAATTGGCATGTGAAACCTGCTCGCTGCTAAAAAAACAAAGTTGGATCGGTACCAGAACCAACTGGAACCCTGCGAACAAATGCGATTTGCATAGTGACAGGCTGCTGCTACAGGTGTCGACCGGTACCAAACCAAACTGACCTGCAACAAATGAATTGCATGGTGCATGCTGATGCATACAGCTGGACCGGTCCCAGAACTATCTGGACCTGCAACAAAAGAATTGCATGTGACATGCGACTGGATTCTAATCACGCATTGTGTATCGTTTATAAGGTGTTCTAACCAGAACCAACTAGGTACCTGCAAACAAATGAATTGCATGTGACAGGCTGCTGCTACAGCTGGACCGGTAACCCAGAACAACTGGACATGCACCATAATGAATTGCATAGTGATGCTGAAGTGCTACAGCTGGAATGGTGCCAGAACTAAACTGGACCCTGCAACAAAAGAATTGCATGTTGACATGCTGCGCTATACGCCTTGACGGTACCATACTATATCCAATGGACCAGCAACAAATTAATGACATGCTGCTTGCAAACCCCTGTACCTGAACCACAACCAACTGAGATCTGCAAACAAATGAATGACATGCTGCTGCAAAAGATGGACCAGTACCAGAACCAACTGGAACTGCAACAAATGAATTACACATGATATGCTGCTTCTACAACTGGACCGTTACCACAACCACTGGACCAGCAAACAAATAAATTGCATGTGACAGGCAGCTGCTACAGGCAGGAGCTGGTACAAAACCAACTGACCTGCACACAAAAGAATGACATGCTGCTAGCAAACAGCAGGACCGAGTACACAGGACGCAACTGGACCTAAAAAAAATGTGAATGACATGCTGCTGCAACATTGTGTACTGTACCGGACAACCTGGACTAGACCTGCAACAAATGAACATGTCAGCTGCTGCACAACAGGACCGGTACCCTAGCATCCGAACGGTACTTATGCAACAAAAGAATGAAATGCTGCTTCTACTGAGCTGTGACCGTGTACCCACAACCACCTGGACCTGCAACGAATGACATGTACATTGCTGCTGCTACAGTACTGGACCTGTATCCGATTGTCAACGCAACTGACTATTGCAACAAATGAAATGAACATGCTGGACTTCAACAGCTGGACCGGGGTTCTACCACAACCAACTGGACCGCAACACAAATAAATATGACACATGAACACTGCTCCCAGCTACAGCTGGACCGGTACCACAACCAACTGGACCAGCAACAAATGAATGACACATGACATGCTCCTGCTACAGCTGGACCGGTACCAGAACCAACTGGACCTGCAACAAATGAATGACATGCTGCATCAGCAGCTGGACCGGTACCACAACCAACTGGACCTGAAACAAACGAATTGCATGTGACAGGCTGCTGATACAGGTGGACCGGTACCAGAAACGACTGGACCCTGCACAATGAGTGAACAACTGCAGCAAGAGCAAACAGCTGACCCTGTACCCAGAACCAACTGGACCTCGCAACAAATGAATATTACATATGACATGCTGGCTTCTACAGCTGGAACCCGAGTACTACAGCCTACACTGGACCTGCATACAAATGACTTGCTACTATGCGCTGCTGCCAGACAGCTGGACTGAGTACAGCAGAAACCAAACTGGAACCTCAACACATGAATGACATTGCCTCTGCTACAGTGTAGACCGGTCACCACAACCAACTGGACCTTGCGAACAAATTGTATTGCATTGTGGCCCATCCTGCTCCTACAACTGGACGGATACCATAACCAACTGGACTTAGCAAACACATTATGAATGACATGCAGCCTGTATCAACAGCTGGACCGGTACCAACAACCACTGACCTGCAACAAATGATAAATTGCAAAGTTACACACTGCGTGGTCGTACAGTTGTGGACCGGTACCAGAACCAACAGAACCAGCAACCAATGAATTGCATGTGACAGGCTGCTGCTACAGGTGGACGGTACCCATGGGAAACCAACTGTGAAACCTAGCAACAAATGAATTGCATGTGAAGCTGCTTTGCTACAGCTTGACCGAGAGCCAGAACTAAGCTGCGGACCTGCACACAAATATAATTACATGCGCTGCAACAACTGGACACCAATACCAACAACCAACTGGACCTTGCAACAAAGAATAATCAGCATGACAGAGCAAGCTGCTACAGCTGGACCGGTACCAACAATCCAAATGGACCGTTCAACAAATGAATGACATGCTTGAGCGCTACAGCTGGACCGGTACAAGAACCAACAGGACTTGCAACAAATGAAGCTACTGCTCGCGAGGCAACAACTGGGGAGCCTGTACCTAGATACCAACGGTGACTTGCAACAACTGAGGCGCGAGGACATGCGCTTGCAACAGAGCAGGACCGGTACCAAACAACCCAACTGGAACCTGGAAAAAAATGAGAATGACATGCTGCTGCCACAGCTGTACCTGTACCACAACCAACTGGACCAGCAACAAATGAATGACATGCTGCTGGTCAAACAACCTGGGCCGGTACCACAACCAAATGGGCCTGCAACAAATGAATAACACATGACATGCTGCTGCTACAACTGGACCGGTACCACAACACACTAGACCTGCAACAAATGAATGACATGATGCTGCAACAACTGGACGCGGTACACCAGCATCCACCTGGACCCACCAACAAATGACTGACATGCTGCTGCTTATCAACTGGACCGGTACCAAACCAAGTGAGACCTGCAACAAATGAAATTTTACATGTACATGCAGCTGCTAGAGCGGACCTGTACCATAACAAACTGGTACACTGCAAAAATTGAATTGCATGTGACATGCTGCTGCTACACTGATGACCAGGGTTACCAAACCAACTGGACCGAGCAACAAATGAGAATTACAGGCGCCTACTAGCGCACAGCTGAGACCTGTAACCACAACCAACTGGCGACCTGCAACAAATGAATGTAGACATCAGCTCCTACAACTGAGGAATACGTAAACAGAACCTACTGTACTTGCAACAAATGCAATGACATGCTTGCTGCAACAGCTGATGACCGTTACCATAACCAACTTGTGCGCCTGCAACAAATGAGTAATATGACATACCTGTCCTAGCGACAACTAGACCTAACCAAAACCAACTGGACCTGACAACAAATAGAATCTGAACATGCTGCTGCTACAGCTGGACCGGTAGTCCCCCCCCCCCCACCCCCCCAACAAAACCAACGATCTCGCAACGAATAGAATTCTTGTGCATGTATGAACATTGTCTGCTGCTACAGTTCTTAGGATCGGTACCAGAACCACTCGATACAGTCAACAAATTGAATTTACATGTGACAGGCTGCTGCATACAGGTGAGGACCGGTACCAGAACCAAAACTGGACCTGCACAAATGAATTGCCATGGCGATGCTGGATTGCTACCAGCTTTACCGGTTGCCAGAACCTAAGCGAGGGACTGCAACAAATGAATTGTGCCATGTGACATGCTGCTACTACAGCGTGGATCCGGAACCCAGAACCAACTGGACCTGCAACAAATGAAAGACTTACTGCTGCGACATCTGGAGACCGGTACCCAAAAACCAAAATGGTACCTGCAACAAATGTAATGACATGCTGTCGTAAAGCGCAACAGCTGGATCTGGTACCACAACCTACTTGACCTGCAACAAATGAATTGCATGTGACATGCTGCTGCTACAGTTGGACCGGTACCAGAACCAACTGGACCTGCAACAAATGAATTGCATGTGACAGGCTGCTGCTACAGGTGGACCGGTACCAGAACCAACTGGACCTGCAACAAATGAATGACATGAGCTTCACCATCAACTTGACCGGTACCAGAACCAACTGGACCTGCAACAAATGAATTGCATGTGACAGGCTGCTGCTACAATTGGACCGGTACAACAACCAACTGGACCTGCAACAAATGAATGACATGCTGCTGCTACAACTGGACCGATACCAGACCAACTGGACTTGCAACAAATGAATGACATGCTGCTCGCATACAGCTGACTGTACCAAACCAACTGGACTGCCAACAAATGAAAGTGACACTGCTGACACAGCTGGACCGTTACCACAACCACCTGAACTGCAACAAATGAATGACATGCTCCTGCAAACAGACTGGACCGGTACAAACCAACTGGACCTGCAACAAATAAATTTGACATGGCTGCTACAAAACGGGCCCCCGGGTCCCACACCCAACTGGCCCTGCAACAAATGAATGACATGCTGCTGCTACAACTGGACCGTACCAAAACCCAAACCCGGGACCTGCAACAAATAAAATTGACCATGCTGCTGCAAAAACGGGACCGGTACCAAACCAACTGACCTGCAACAAATAAATTTGCCATGCTACTGCTACAAGCTGGCCCGGGTTTAACCAGAACCAACGGGACCAGCAACAAATGAATGACATGCTGCTGAAACAGCTGAACCGGTACCACAACCACCTGGACCTGCAACAAATGAATGACATGCTGCTGCTACAACTGGACCGGTACCGGAACCAACTGGACCTGCAACACATAAATGACATGCTGCTGCAACAACTGGACCAGTACCACAACCAACTGGACCTGCAACAAATGAATATCACATGACATGCTGCTGCCACAGCTGGACCGGTACCACAGCCAACTGGACCTGCAACAAATAAATGACGATGTCCGCTGCTGCTACACTGACCGGTACCAGAACTAACTGGACCTGCAACAAATGAATTGCATGCGACATGCTGCTGCTACAGCTGGACCTACCAAACCAACGTGACCTGCTACAAATAATGACATGCAGCTGCCACAACTGACCCAGTAAACCACAACCCAACTGACCTGCAAACAAAATGAATATACATGACATCTGCTGCTACACTGACGGTACTACAGCCACTGGGACCTGCAACAAATGATGACATTCTGCTAGCAACACTGACCATTTACCAGAACCAACTGACTTCAAAAAATGATACATGCTGCTCCGCACAGCTGGACAGTACCAGAACCAACTGGACCAGCAACAAAATGAATGAACATCTGCTGCTACAGCTGTAACGCTATCCCAACAACCACCTGGACGTGCAACAAATGAATACATGTCATGCTGCTACAACTGGACCACCTATAACCAACTGACTTGCACAAATAAATTGACAATTCTCTAGCAGCAACAGCTGGACCGGTACCACAGTAACCAACTGGGCAGCACAAAAATGACATCTGCTGCAAACCAGCGACCGGTACCATAACAACAAACGGACCCTCAACAAATGAATGACATGCTGCAGCGACAACTGGACCGTATCAGAACAACAGGACTTGCACAATTGAATGACATGCGCTGCTACAAATGGACCGTACCGAACCTACTGGACCCTGCAACAGCATAAATGACATCTTGCTGCAGACAACTGGAACCATTACCACACACCAACTGTCTGCAACAAATGAATAACACATGACATCTGCTGCCCACAGCTGGACCGTTACCAACTAACCAACTGGACCGCACCAAATGAATACTTCTGCTACAGCGGACCTACCAAACCAACTGGACCCTGCATCAATAAATACATGCTGCTGCAACAACTACCAGTACCACACCCAACCGGAGACCAGCAACAAATGAATAATCACATGTCCTGCTGCTGCTACAGCGGAGGACCGGCTAACCACACAAACACCTGCAACAAATGAATGACATTCTTGCTGCAACAGCTGGCCGGTAACCACAACCCAACTGGACCTGTAACAAAATGGAATGCACGCTCGAGCTACAGCTGACCGTTCCACAACCGAACTGACGCATAAAATGAATTCTATACATGCTGCTGCTACGCAGGACCGTACCAGAACTAACTGGACCGCAACAAATGAATTTGCAATTGACATGCAGCTGCTACAGACTGACCGTACCACAAAACCAACTGACCTGCAAACAAATAAAATGACATCTGCTCGCAACCAACTGGACCAGATACCACAATCAACTGACCAGCAACAAATTAATAGTCACATGACATGCTGCCTACAGCTAATCGTACCACAGCCAACTGACCTCAACAATTAATGACATGCACTGCAGCAACTGGACATACCACAACAACTTTACCTGTCAAACAAATAATGACACAGACATCACCTGCTACAGCTGACCGGTTTCCACAATCAACTGACCTATGCAACAAATATTGACATATGACATGCTGCTCCACACTGGACCGGTACCACAGAACCAACTGACCTCTTGGGACAACAAATGAATGCCATCTTCTTTTCAACTGGACCAGTACCGAAACCAACTGACCTCACATATGAATTGCAATGACGATGCTGCTACATTGACCGGTTTATACCAGACCAACTGACCTGCAAAAAATGAATGACAAGCTACTCTATAGTACCGTACCAGAACCAACTAACCTCAACAAATAAAGACATGCTGCTGCTACAGTTGGACCGTTACCACAACCAACTGGACCTGCAACAAATGCATTCATGGGTCATCCTGCTGCGTACTCAACTGGACGTACCACAACTAAATTGACTGCAACAAATGAATGACTACTGCTGCTACTGCTGGCCCGGAACCCCCACAACCAACAGACCTGCAACAAATGAATATGCAATTACATGCTGCTGCTACATTGGACAGTACCATAAACAACTGACCTGCAACAATTAAATGCAGCATGATGTAAGCAGATGCCTACAGCTGAACCGTGCCAGAACAAACGGACCTGCAACAAAAGAACATTGACATGCTGCTGCTACAACTGGACCGGTACCAAAACCAACTGGACCTGCAACAAATGAATGACATGCGGCTCCTACAACTGGACCGGTACCACAACCAACTGGATCTGCAACAAATGAAAGACATGCTGCTGCAACAGCTGGACCTACCACAACCAAGCTGACCTGCAACAAATGAATGACCAGTCTGCTGCGACAACTGGACCGTACCAAACCAACTGGACTGGCAACAGAATGAAAAGACAAGCTACCTGCAACACCTACCGTTACCACAACCAACTGTGACCTGCAACAAAGAATGAACCATGACAGCTCTGCTATCAGCTGGACCGTACCACAATCCCAACTAGACCTCAACAAATGAATAAACATACAGCTCCTTCTACAGCTGGACCAGTACCCAAACAAACTGATCTGCAACAAATGAATGACATGCTAGTGTAAAGCGTGGAACCGGTACCACCAACCAACTGGACTTTCAACAGATGAATGACATGCTGCTTCACAGCTGACCGTACCACAACCAGACGGACCACAACAAATGAAATAACACATAACATGCTCTCACAGCTGACCGGTACCATATACCAACTGGCCCGCAACAAATGTATGACATGCTGCTCATCACTGGAACCTAATAAACCCGACAACCAACTGGATCTGAAACAAATGAATTGCATGTGACAGGCTGCTGATACAGGTGACGGTACAGAACTAACTGGACGCTGCATCAAATGAGTGACCGATGGCTGCTGCAACACTGGACCGGTACCGAACAACCAACTGGACACTCAACAAATAAATTACATGCTGCGCAACATACTGGACCATTTACCGACAACCAACTGACCTGCAAGCAATGAATATTAACAGGACATCTCTGCTCCAGGCTGGACCGTACTACTGCCAACTAGACCTCAACAAATAAATGACATGCTGCTGCAAAACTGACTGTACCAAACCAACTGACCTGCAAAACAAATTAATGACAATGCTGCTGCAACCAACTGAACCTAACCACGAAAACCACCTGACTGACAACAAATGAATGACATCTGCGCATAACAACTGTACCAGGTACTTCTAAACCAACTGACTTCAACAAATAAATGATCATGCTGCTGCAAAAGCTGGACCGGTACCAGAACCAACTGGGCATGCAACAAATGAATGAATGCTGCTGCAACACTGGACCGGTACCACAACCAACTGACCTGCAACAAATTATACATCGCTGCACAACTTGCCCGTCATCCAGAACAATCTGGACTTGCAACAATAAAGACATGCCTGCACAACTGGACCGTACCGGAACCAACTGACCTGCAACACATAAAAGACATCTGCTGCCACAATGGAGCCCATACCACAAACAACTGGACCTGCAACAAATTAATATCACATGACATGCTGCTGCCACAGCTGGACCGTACCAACAACCAACGACCTGCAAAACAAATGAATGAAATGCTGCCTACAGCTGGACCGGTACCAAAACTAACTGGACCTGCAACAAATGAATAGCATCACATGCTGCTGCAACAGCTGACGTACCCAGAACCAACTGGACCTGCATCAAATAAATGACATGCTGCTGCAAAAACTGGACCAGTACCACAACCAACCGGACCAGCAACAAATGAATATCACATGACATGCTGCTGCTACAGCTGGACCGGTTCCACAATCAACTGGACCTGTTAACAAAGAAGTGACATGCTGCTGATACAGCTGGACCTTTCCCAACCAACTGGACCTCAACAAATGAATGACATCTGCTCGACAAATGGACCTGTACCAGAAACCAACTGACCTGCAACAAATAATGACCATCTGGCAGCAACAGCTGACCGTAACCACAGACCATCTGGACCTGCAACAAATTAATGACAAGCGCTGCTACAGCTGTACCGGTACCACAACCAACTGGACCTGCAACAATGAATTGCATGTGACATGCTGCTGCTACAGCTGGAACGGTACCAAACTAACAGACCTCAACAAATAAATCATTGACATGCTGCTCTACACTGGACCGAACCAGACCAACTGGACCAGCAACAAATGAATGACATGCTGCTGCGACAACTGGACCAGTAACCACAAACAAACAGGAACCTGCAACAAATTAATACACAACATGCGCTGCTACATCTGGACCGTACCGACAGCCAACTGGACCTGCAACAAACTTAATACATGCTGCTGCAACAACTGACCAGTACCACAACAACTTACCACAACAAATGAATGTCACATACCTGCTCCTGCTAACAGCTGACACCGTTCCACAATCAACTGACCCTTGCAACAAATGATTACAAATGACGATGCTTCTCGTCTACAGCTACCGGAACCACAACCAACTGGACCTGCAACAAATGAAAGCATGCTTTTCTACAACTGGAGACCAGTACCTAGAACCAAACAGGACCTGCAACATAATTAATTCAATTTACATGCTGCACAGTGGACCGTACCACTAGAACCCAACTTGACCAGCAAAAAATAATACAGCTTACTGCATAGGTGACCGTACCAGAACAACTGAACCTCAACAAAAGATTGACATCTGCTGCTACAGCAGGACCATTACCACAACCAAGCGACCTCAACAAATTATTTCAGATCCATGCTGTCAACATACTGACCGTACCACAACGTAATTGGGACCTGCAACAAATAGAATGACTTACTGCTCTACAGCTGACCGGTACCAAACCCAACTGGACCTGCAACAAATAATTCATGGGACATGCTGCCTGCAACACAGTTGGACTGGTACCAGAACCAAAGAACCATCAACAAGAATGAAATGATTTACAGGCATCTCTACAGTGACCGTACCGAGAACCAACTGACCTGCAACAAATTAATATCATGTGATGCTGATGCTACAGCTGGACCGGTGCCAGAACTAACTGGACCTGCAACAAAAGAATTGCATGTGACATGCTGCTGCTACAGCTGGACCGGTACCAGAACCAACTGGACCTGCAACAAATAAATTACATGCTGCTGCAACAACTGGACCAGTACCACAACCATCTTACCTGCAACTAAAAGAATATTACAAGACAGGCTGCTCTACACAGCTGACCGTATACAGCCAACAGGACTCAACAAATGAAGACATGCTGCTTGCAACGAGCTGGACTGTACCAGAACCAACTTGACCTGCAACAAATTAATGACATACTTGCTGCAACAGCTAACCGGTACCCATGACAACCACCTGGACGTACAACAAATTGAATAACATGCTGCGCTACAACTGGACCGGTGCCAGAACCAACTGGACTTGCAACAAAAAATTACGCTCTCCTGCAACATCTGACCGTACCAGAACCACGGGCAATGCAACCAAATGAATGACATGCCTGCTGCTACATACTGACCTATCATTAACAACTACTTGCAACAAATGACTGACATGCTGCTGCGACTACGACCGTACCGGAACATCTGACCTCAACACATTAAAATGACAGGCTGCTGCAACAACAGGATCATTACCACAAGCCAACTGAACCTGCACAAATGAATATCACATAACAGTGCTTGCTGCCACAGCTGTACCGTACCAACAACAACTGACCTGCAACAAATAATGACATGCTGCCTACAGCTGACCTATCCCCAAACTAGACTGGACCTGCAACAAATTAATAGCATGCGACATGCTGGCTACAGTCAGACCGGACCAAACCGATTTGTTGTACCGGTCCAGCTGTAGCAGCACATGTCATCTCATTGTTGCAGGTCCAATTTATGGATACCGGTCCAGCTAGTACAGCATTCATTCATATGTTGCGTCCATTGGTGTTGTACCCGGTCGCAGCTGTTCAAAGCATGTTATGTTGATATTCATTGTTTGCAGGTCCAGTTGGTTGTGGTACGGTACAGTAGTTGCAGCTGCATTTCATTTATGGTTCAGGTCCAGATGTTCGGTTACGGTCCCAGTTGTAGAGCAGCATGTCATTCATTTTGTTGCAAGGCCAGTTGTTCTGATACCGTCCATTTGTACAGCACATTCATCATTGTTGCATGCCCAGTTGGGTTCTGGTACCGGTCCACTTTATGCGCAGCTAGCATGTAATTTATTTGTTGCATGTCCAGTTGGTTCTGGTACCGGTCCATTGTAGCAGACGCATTATTATTCATTTGTTGCACATCCAGTGTTAGTGGTCCCGTTCACTGTTGTGCACAGCATGTCATCATTTGTTTGCAGGTCCCGAGTTGGTTTCTGGTACCAGTCCCAGCTGTTGCATCAGCATGTCATTCATTTTTTGTTGCAGGTCAATTGCTGAGTACCGGTCAACTGTACAGCAGCATGTCATTAATATCATTGTTCAGGTCCCAAGTTGGTTGTTGGTACAGGTCCCAGTGTTTCACAGCATGTAATTTATTTGTTCCCAGTCCAATGGTATCTGGTACCGGTCCGCTTAGCACAGCATGGTCACATGCAATTCTTTTGTTGCAGGTCCATTAGTTCACAACCGTCCAGCTGTAGCATCACAATCACAGCAATTTCATTTGTTGCAGGTCCCGTTTGGTTCTGGTACCGGTCCACCTGTAGCAGTAGCCTGTCACATGCAATTCATTTGTTGAAGGTTCAGTTGGTTCTGGTACCAGTCCAACTGTAGCAGCAGCATGTCACATGCAATTCATTTGTTGCAGGTCCAGTTGGTTGTGGTACCGGTCCAGCTGTAGCAGCAGTAATCTTCATTTGTTGCAGTCCTCATTAGTTGTGGTACGGTCCAGATGTAGCATCATCATGACACATAAATTCATTTAGTTGCAGTCCATTGGTTTGTGTACTGTCCACTGTACACACATGCATTCATTTGTGCAGTTTCAGTTGGTTCTGTACCGTCCACCCATACATAGCCTGTCATTCATTTTTTGCAGTCCATTGGTTTCTGGTACCGGTCAACTGTAGCACATGTCACTTGCAATTCATATGTGCATGTCCGAGTTGTTCTGGTACTGTCCATTGTAAAGCATGGCATACATTTTGTTGCAGTCCAGTTTTGTGGAACCGGTCCAGCTTGTTGCAGCTACATGTCTAGATTTGTCAACATTTGTTGCAGTCTAACCAGTTGATTGTGGAACCGTCCATCTGTAGCAGACATGTCATGTGTCATTCATTGTTGCAGTCAATTGGTGTGGTACTGGGACCATTGTTCAGCAGCATGTCATTAATTTGTTGCAGGTCCAGTTGGCTGTGGTACCGGTCCAGATGTAGCAGCAGCATGTCATGTGCTATTAATTTGTTGCAGGTCCAGTTGATTGTGGTACTGGTCCAGTTGTTGCTGCAAGCAAGTCCATTTATTTTGTTTGCAGGTCCAGTTGGTTCAGACCCGTCCACTGTAGCGCACATTCACATGCGAATCATTTGTTGCAGTCCATTATTCTGTACCGTCCAGCTGTACAGCAGCATTCCACATCAAGTCATTTGTTTGCAGTCTCATTTTGTGTCCCTCCACGTACACCAGCATTCATTCATTTGTTGCACGGTCCTATGGGTGTTACAGGTCCGCTTTGCAGCAGCATGTCATTCATGTGTTGCAGGTCCATTGTTCGTACCGTCCCATTTGTCGCAAGCAGCAGTCTTCAATTGTTGCAGGTCCATTGGTTGTGTAACCGGTCCACTGTAGCACAGCATGTCATTCATTTGTTACAGTCATGTTTGTGGTAACTCCATCTGTAGCACAGCATGTCATTGTGATATTCATTTGTTCGTGTCCGTGTTTTGGTACTGTGTCCATTTTGCAGCAGCATGTCCATTTATTTGATGCAGTCCATGGTTTTCAGGTACCGTCCAGCTGTAGCACAGCATGGTCCATGCAATTCATATGTTTCAGGTCCAGTTATTTCTGGTACCGTCCACTGTAGCACATAGTCTTCATTTGTTGCAGTCCAATTTGTGTACCGGTCCACTGTGCAGCACATGTCATGTATATTCATTTGTTGCAGGTCCTTTGTTTTTGGTACTGGACCATTGTTGCAGCAGCATGTCATTTATGTGTTTGCAGCCATTGTCCGAACCTGGTCAGTTGGTATGCACATTTATTCATTAGTAGCAAGTCCAGTTGTTCTGATACCGGTACAGTTGTAGCAGCAGCATGTCATTAATGTTTGCAGTCCATTGTTGTGGTACCGTCCAGCTGTGATGCAGTAAATCATTCATTCATTGTTGCATGCCCAGCTTGGTTCTGGAACCGGTCCCACTGTTTAGCAGCAGTCATTTATTTGTTGCAAGTCCAGTTGTTCTGTACCGTCCAGTTAAGCCAGCACATGTCATTCATTTGTTGCACTCCAGGTGTTTAGTTACCTTCAGCGGTGCAGGACACATGCGTCATTCCATTGGTTGCATCCAGTAGGTTCTGTACATCCAGTTTTTGCAGCACAGTTCCATTCATTTGTATTGGCATCTCATTGGCTTATACGGTCCAGCGGTAGCAGCAGCATTCATGTAATATTCCCATTTTTTGCAGTCCATTTGTTGTGGTACTACCATTGTTTTTCAGCAGCATGAAATTTATTTGTTGCAGTCCAGTGGTTGTGGTACGGTCCACTGTTGGCAGCACAGCAGGTCACTCATTTGATGCAGTCCAGTTCGTATCATGTACCGTCCACCGATCAGCAGCCTGTCACATCAATTCATTGTTTCAGTCCATTGTTTGACCGGTCCCACGGCTGATGGCAGCATGTCATTCATTTGTGCAGGGTCCAAGTTGTCTGGTACCGTCCACTGAGCAGAGCAATGTTCATTGTTATCTTTTGTTGCTTGGTCCAAGTTTGGGTGTTGTACCCGGTCACTTGTGAACACATGTCATTCATTTGTTGCAGGTCCAGTTGGTTGTGGTACCGGTCCACTGTACCACAGCATTCATTCATTTGTTGCAGAACAGTTTGTTCTGGTACTGTCCATCTGTAGCAGAGCATGTCATTTTCATTCATTTTTGCAGTCCAGTTGGTTGGTAACCGGCCACTTACAGCAGCATTCAGTGTTCATTCATTTGTTCAGTCCAGTTGTTGTGTACCCGTCCACTGTTGTCAGCACCATTCCTTTCATTTTTGCAGGTCCAGTTGTTTTGGTACCGTCCAGTGTGCAGCAAGCATTCATTCATTTGTTGCTGGTCCATAGTTGTGTACCGTCCGAGCTGTTGCAGCAGCATGTCATTTCAGTTGTTTGCAGATCATTGGTTGTGGTACCGTCCATTGTAGCAGCACATGTCATTCATTTGTTTGCAGGACCATTGTGTTCTGTACCGTCCACTTAGAACAGTCATTCACAGCAGTTCTTTGTGTCTGTCCAATTATTTCTGGCACCGGTCCCACTGTACATACATCACATGCAATCATTTTTTGCAGGTCCAGTTTGTTCTGGTACCGATTCCAACTTACAGCACATTTCACATGCAATCCTTTGTTCAGTCCGGTGGTTATGGTAACGTCCACTGTAGCAGCAGTATGTCATGCATTTGTTGCTGGCCAATTATTTGTACCGTCCCAGTGTAGCTCAGCAATGACACATTAAATTCAATTTTGCATCCAGTTGGTTGTGGTAGCCGGTCCACTTGTCACAGCAGTCCATTCTATTTGTTGCAGTTCAGTTGGTTCTGTACCGTCCACCTCTAGCAGTAGCCTTCATCTTCATTTTTTGCAGTCCAGTTGTTCTGGTACCGTCCCAACTGTACAGCATTCACTTGAGCATTTCATAGTTTGCAGTCAGTTGGTTCTGTACTGGTCCAGTTTTAGAACATCATTCATTTGTTGCCAGTCCATTGGTGTTACCGGTCCAGCTTGCAGCTCATGTCCAATATTCAATCATTTGTTCAGGTCCAGTTGATTGTGGACCGGTCCACTTACAAAATTATGTGTCCATTCATTTGTTCAGTCAAGTTGGTTGTACTGTCATTTGCTGCAGCACATGTACATTAATTTGTTCAGTGTCCATTGGCTTGTACACCACTTGTATGCAGCAGCATGTCCATAGTCATTAATTTTGTTGCTCAGTTGATTGTGTACTGTCCATTGTTGCAGCAGCATGTCAATTATTTGTTGCAGGTCCAGTTGGTTCTGGACCGTTCCCACTTTAGCAGCACAATGTCACATGCAATACAATTGTTGCAGTCCATTATTCGGTACCGGTCCAGCTGTTACAGCAGCCTGTCACATCAATCATTTTTTGCAGTCCATGGTTTGGAACCGTCCGCTGTAGCAGCAGCGGTCATTCATTTGTTACAGTCCAGTTGGTTGTGTACCGTCCCAGCTATGCAGCAGCAGTCATTCAATTTGTTCTGGCCATTTGCTGTGGTTCCGGTCCAGATGTAGCAGCAGCATCATGTGATATTCATTTTTCTGGTCCTTGGTTGTTGTACTGCCATTGTTGCAGCAGATGTCATATTATTTGATGCAGTCATTGGTTCTGATACCCGGTCCAGCTTACAGCAATGTCATTCATTTGTTGCTGGTCCATTGTTGTGGTATACCGTCCCACTGTGCAAGCATGTCTTGTGATATTCATTTGTTGCAGGTCCAGTTGGTTGTGGTACTGGTCCAGTTGTATCAGCAGCATGCATTTATGTTTGCAGTCCATTGTTCCGGTACCGTCCATTTAGCTGCACATTCAACAATGTGGCAATCCATTTTCTGATACCGTCCAGTTGTACAGCATTCTTTCATTAATTTGTTGCAGTCCCCATTGTTGAACCAGTCCCACTTGCAGCAGCATGTCTTCATAAGTTGCAGATCCCATGTTCTGGTACCGTCCACTGTGCACAGCATGTCATTTAATTGTTCAAGTCCAGTGTGTTCAGTGTACCGTCCCTTGTAGCAGCCAACATGTCATATCATTTGTTGCACGTCCGAGGTGTTGTGGTACCAGTTCAGCTGTTCAGTCAGCATGTCATTCATTTGTTGCTAGGTCAGTTGAGGTTCTGGTACAAGTCCTGTTGCAGAGCAGTCATCATTGCAATCCATTGGTTCTGTACGGTCAGTTGTTGCAGCATTCAATCATTAGTTGCATCCAGTTGCTGTATACCGTCCACTACACAGCATGTCCTTTAATATTCATTTTTGCAGGTCCATTGGTTGTGTACTGGTCCGTGTGTTGCAGCAGCATGTCATTCATTTGTTTGCAGTCCAGTTGGTTCTGGTACGTCCACTGTAGCAGCACTCGCATGCAATCATTGTTTCATGTCCATTAGTTCTGGTACCGGTCTCTTACAAGCAGTCATTCCATTTGTGCATCCTTGGTGTGTGTACGTCCAGCGTGGATCACAGCATTTATGTTTATTCATTTGTTGCAGTCCAGTTGGTTGTGGACGGTCCCTTTTTGCAGCACATTCAATTTATGGTTTGCAGTCCAATGGTTCCGTACGCCGGTCCAGTTGTAGCACAGCAATTTCCATCTCATTTTTGCTTCTCCCAGTGTTGTGGTACCGTTCATCTTTGACAGCAGCATGTCATTCATTTGTTGCAGGTCCCATCGGTCTGACCAGGCACCGCTGTTGCACACATTCCCATTCATTTTCTGCAATCCATTGTTCTGGTACGGTCCATTTTTGTTGCAGCACATGTCATTCATTTGTTGCTGTCAGTTTGCTGTAGTAACCGTCCCAGCTTACACACAGTCATGTAATATTCATTTTGTTGCAGTCCAGTTGGTGTGGTACTGGTCCAGTTTGTTGCAGCAGCATGTAATTTAATTGTTTGCAGTCCAGTTGGTTTCTGTTACCGTGTCCAGCTGTAGCGAAGCATTCACATGCAATCTTTTTGGCAGGTCCATTATTTCTGGCACCGACCACTTAGCATCAGCATTCACATGCATTCATTTTTGTATGCAGGTCCATTGTTCTGTACCGTCCCCTTAGCAGCACCCTGTCACATGGGCAATTCCATTTGTTGAATATCAGTTTGTTCTGGTACCATCCAACTGTAAATATCAAGCATGTCACAGCAATTCATTTGTTGGCATCCAGTTTTGTTGTACCGTCTAGCTGTACGCAGTAAGTCATCATTTTTGTTGCAGTCCAATTATTGGGTACCGGTCCAGTTTTGCACAGCAGACACATGATATTCATTTTTGGCATCCAGTTGTTTTGAGGTACTGTTCCATCTGGACACACATGTCATTCACTTTTCAGGTTCATTTGGTACTGGACACCACCTATAGCGCATAGCCTTCATTCAATTTTTTTGGCAGTCCAGTTGGGTTCTGGTTACCGTCCACTGTAGCAGCATTTCACTTCAATTCATAGATTTGCAGCCATATTGGTTCTGGTACTGGTCCATTAGAAACAACATTCACATGCAATGCATGTTCTTCCAGTTAGTTCGGGTACCGGTTCCAGCTGTACAGCAGCTTCATTCATTTGTTACAGTCCATTGGTTTTAACACGGTCCAGCGTATGCGACAGCATGCATTCATTTTGTTCAGTCCATTTCTGTTACCGTCCACTGTAGCACATCAAAGTCATTGATATCATTTGTTGCAGGTCCGATTGGTTTGTACTGTCCATGTGCAGCTGCATGTCATTAATTATCAGGTCAATTTGGTTTCTGTACCTCCTTCTGTACACATGTCATCATTTGTTGCAGGACAATGGTGTGGTACCCGTCCACTGTGCAGCACATGTCCATTGATATTCATTGTTGCAGTCCAAGTGTTGTGGTACTGGTCCAATTTGTGCAGCAGCATGTCATTTTATGTTTGCAGTCCATTGTTCTCGTACCGGTCCAGTTGTACACAGCATGTCCGATTCAATTGTTGCATCCAGGTTTGTTCTGATAACCGTCCATGTATGCAGCAGCATGTCATTAATTTGTTGCAGGTCCATTTGGTTGTGGTACCTTTCCAGCTGTTGCAGCAGCATGTCATTCATTTTTTGCATCCCTGTTGTCTGGTACCGGTCCAGCGTGCAGAGCAGCATGTCATTTATTTTCAAGTCCATGTTCTTACCTCCTTTTATGCATCAGCATTCATTCACTGTTTCACTCCAGGTGTTTGTACCGTTTTCAGCTTTCACAGATGTACATTCATTGTTGCAGCCATTTGTTTTCTGTACCGATCCAGCGTTTCAGCACAGTCATTGCATATTTTGCAAGTCCAGTGTTCTGTACTGTCACTGTTTTTGCAGCAGCATTCAGCATTGTTGCAGGCCATGGCCTGTATACCGTCCACTTACAGCAGACATGTCATGTAATATTCATTTGTCAGCATTAGGGGTGTTACTGGTCCTTTTTGCAGCAGCATGTTCTTTTATTGTTGCAGGTCCCAGTTGGATTGGATTTGGGGGTCCATCTTAGCAGCACAGGTCCATTCATTTTTCAGTGCCATTGTTGTGGTACCGTCCAGCTTTCAGCCATGTCATTCATTTGTTGCAGACCAGTTTGTTCTGTAACCTGGTCCACCTGTATCACAGCCTGTCACAATGCAATTCATTTGTTTCAGATCCATTTTCGGTACCGTCCAGCTGTAGCGAGCAGTCATGTGTTTTTATCATTTTTCTGGTCCATTGTTTGTACCGTCCCCACTTTAACAGCATGTCAATTGCATATGGTTCAAGTCCAGTTTGTGACCGTCCAGCTGTACAAGCATTCATTCCATTGTTGCAGATCCAGTTTTTTCTGACCTGCCACTTAAGACATTCATGTTTCAGTCATTTGTTGCAGGTCCATTGGTTTGTGTACGGTCAGCGTACAGCTTCATGTCATTGCATTCATTTGTTAGTAGGTCCATGGTTGCTACTGTCCCACTTCTGCAGCAAATCACTCATTTGTATGCTGTCCTGTTGGTTCTGTACCGACCACCTGTACAGCAGCCTGTCACATCAATTCATTTTGCATCCCATGGGTTGTGTACCGTCCACGTAGCAGCAGCATGTCATTCATTTGTTGCAGGCCCCAGTTGGTTTTCTGGTACCGGTCCAGTGTAAGCAAGCATGCATTCTTTTTGCAGGTCCATTGGTTTGGTACCGTCCAGGGGTTGCAGCACATCATAATTTATTTTTTCGGGTCCAGTTGGTTCGTACCGGTCCACTGTTGCAGCAGCATGTAAATTCATTTGTTGCAGCCATTGTTTTTTTTTACCAGGTCCAGTGTGCAGCAGCATGCATTCATTTGTTGCAGGTCCAGTTGGTTTGTCCCGGGTTTCCAGCTTTTGCAGCAGAAGTCATTATTTTTGCAGGTCCAGTTGGTTGGAAAGGTCCAGTTGTAGGACTCCCAAAATGTAAATTCATTTGTTTGCAGTCAGTTTTGTGGACCGGTCCAGCTGTTGCAGCTAAATGAAATTTTTTCAGTTTGGTTTGTACCGTCCCACTGTTAGCAGCATGCCATTATCATTTTTTTGCAGTCCATTGGTTTTCTGGTACCGGCCCAAAACTTTGCAGCAGCATGTCACTTTAAATTTTTTGGGCAGGTCCAGTTGGTTGGGGTACCGGTCCAGCTGTCAGAGCATGCATTCATTTGTTGCAGGGCTTTCCCATTTTTGAGGTCCATTGGTTTTTGGTCCCGGGTCCACTTTTGCACAGCATGTCATTTCATTTTTTTTGGGGTTTCCATTTGTTTGGGAACCCGGTCCATTGGCTTGAGCAGCAAGTAATTTTTTTTTCGGGCCCAATTTGGGTTGTGGTACGGTCCATTTTTGCAGCAGCTTTCTTTAATTTGTTGCAGGCCCAAGTTGTTGTGGTCCCTGAGCTTTTTGCGGGACATGCCCATTAATTTTGTTGCAGGTCCATTTGGGTTTGGCCCGGGCCCAAAGGTACAAGCATGTCAGTGTCTTAATTTTTGCGGGTCCGTTGTTGTTACCGGTCCATTGGCAGCAGCGTCTTTCTTTTATTTGTTTGCAGCCCAGGGGTTTTGGTTTAACCGTCCTTTTTGTAACACCTTTCCCAGGGCCCTTTCTTTTGTTGAAAGGCCCTTTTTGGTTTTAAACCTTTCCAGCGTAAAGCAGCCATGAAAATTAAATTTGTTCCCGGGGCCAGTTTTTGTTCCCGGGCCCCGCTGTAGCAGCAGCATGCCCGATTTAAATTTTTGGGGCAGGTCCAGGGTGGGGCGTCCATTTAAAGGAAAGCATTTTCATTCATTTGTTGAAAGGCCCATTTTTTTTGGGTCCCCCTCCATTTGTGCGGGAGCATTTTTTCTTTCCATTTGTTCAGGTCCAGGTTTGGTCCCCGGTCCAGCGTAGCAGGAGTTTTCTTTCCCATTTGTTGCGGGTCCATTGTTTTTGGTACCGGTCCACTGTAGCGGGGCATTTCATTCATTTTTTGCGGGTTCCATTTGGGTTTGGGTACCGGCCCGTTGAGCACCCCTTTCATTTTTTAAAATTCTTTTGGGGCCCTTTCCATTGGGTTTGGTCCCGGTCCTTTTTCAGCACATGTAAATTTTATTTGTTGCGGGCCCAAAGGGGTTTTGGGTCGGTCCAGTTTAGAAACCAGCATGTCTATTCATTTGTTGCAATCCATTTTCTGATAACCGTCAGTTGTACAAGCAGCATGTCATTAATTTGTTTCAGGTCAATTGTTGTGTACCGGTCCAGCTGTTGCAGCACAAGACCAGATTCATTTGTTGCATGCCCAGTTGGGTTCTGGTACAACCACGTCCCAGCTGTTGCAGCAGCATTCATTTATTTGGTTGCAAGGCCATGGTTCTGGTACCGTCCAGTAGCAGCTGCATTCAAATCATTGTTGCACTTCCAGTGGTTGTGTACCGTTCAGCTTTGCAGCAGCATGTCATTCAATTGTTGCAGGTCCATTTGGTTCTGGTACCATCCCAGCTGTTGCAGCAGCATGTCATTCCTTTTTTGTGCAAGTCCAGTTGTTCTGGACTGGGTCCAGTTGTACAGCACAAGTCTTCATTTGTTGCAGTCCAGTGACTGTATACCGTCCCTGCTGTACACAGCATTTCATAAATATTCATTTTTGCAGCCATTATTGTTGGTACTGGTCCAGTTGTTGCTGTTCACATGTAATTTTATTTTGTTGCAGTCCATTGGTTGTTGTACCGTCCATGCTGTTGCAGCACATGTCACTCACTTGTTGCAGTCCAGTTCTTCAGGTACCGGTCCCACCTGTATCAGCACCTGTCACAATGCAATTCATTTCATTTGTTTCAGGTCCATTGGTTCTGGAACCGGTCCACTGCAGATGCACATTCATTACAATTTGTTGCAGTCCATTGTTCTGGTACCGTCCAGCGTAGCAGAGCATGTCCATGGTTTTTCATTTGTTTTTGCTGGTCCATTGGTTGTGGTACCCGGTCCAGCTTTGAAGCAAGCATGTCATTTCAATTTTTGCAGGTCCAGTTGTTTTGGTACCGGTTCCGCTGTACCAGCAGCATGTACAATCATTTGTTTCAGATCGCGTTTGTTCGGTACCACGTCCAGCTGTACAAGCATGCAGTTCATTCATTTGTTCGAGGTCCAGTGGTTGTGGTACCGTTTCCTCTGTAACAGCAGCCATGTCATGTGTCAATTCATTTGTTGCAGTCCATTGGTTGTCACTGGGTCAAGCTGTTTGCAGCAAATGTCACTCATGTGTTTGCGAGGTCCATTGGTTCTGTACCGTCCACCTTAGCAGCACTGTCACATGCAAATCCAATTGTTGCAAGCCATTGGGTTGTGGTACCGGTCCACTGTTGCAGCTGCCAATTCATGCATTTTTGCAGTCATTGGTTTTGGTACCGTCCAGTTGGTCCGCGAACATGTCATTCATTTTGTGCAGGTTCCAGTTGGTGTGAGCCGTCCAGCTTTGCACAGCATTCATATCCATGTTGCAGATCCATTGGTTTGTACCGTCCAGTTGTACAGCAGCATGTCATTCATTTGTTGCGGTCAGTTTTGTTTCTGGTACCGGTCCAGCTGTGACACAGCATGCATATGCAATTCTTTTGTTGCAGTCACAGTTATTCTTGCACCTCCAGCGTAGCATCAGCATCACATGCAATATTTGTTGCACGTCCCATTTGGTTCTGGTACCAGTCCCACCGTCACACCTGTCCTCATCAATTCATTTGTTAAATTCAGTTGGTTCTGGTACCAGTCCAACTGTAATAGCACATGTCACAGGCAAGTCATATGTTGCAGGTCCATTTGTTGTGGGTACCGACAGCTGTAGCAGCAGGAGGTCATTCATTTTTTGCAGTCCAATTAGTGTGTACCTCCATTTGTAGCACACATACACATGAAAATTCATTGTCAGGTCATTTGGTTTGGTACTGTCCAGTGTATGCAGCAGCATTCATTCATTTTTGCAGGTTCGAGTTTGGTTCTGAGTACCTCCGTCCACCTATAGCAGTAGCCTTCATTCATTTATTTTGCAGTCCATTGGTCTGTACCTTCCAACTGTACACATGTCACTTGCAATTCATATTTGCAGTCCATTGGTTCGGTACTGGTCCAGTTTTGTAGAAGCATGCCATTCATTTTGTTGCAGTCCCAGTTGTTGTGGTACCGTCCACTGTTGCACAGCATGTCATGTGTTCATTCATTTGTTGCAGTCCAGTTGGTTGTGTAACTGTCCATTGTTTCAGCAGCAGTCCATAATGTTGGTTTGCAGTCCATTGCTGTTTACCGTCAGCTGTAGCACACATGTCATTCTATTAATTTGTTGCACGGTCCAGTAGTGCTGAGTACCAGGTCCAGCTGGTACAGCACATTCACATGCAATCATTTTGTTGCAGGTCCCATTGTGTTGTGGTACCCGACCAGCTGTAGCAGCACTGTCATTCATTTGTTGCAGGTCCAGTTGATTCTGGTACCGGTCCATTTGTCGCAGCAGCATTCCCCATTCAATATTGATTTGCAGTCCAGTTTGGTGTGAACTGTCCAGTGTAGCACACATGTCATTCTATTTTACAAGGTCCAGTTGTGTGGTACCGGTCCAGCTTGCCAGCGCATGTCATTGCATTGTGGTTGCATGGACCATTGGCTGTGTACCGTCCACTGTAGCACCAGCATGACGCTCCTCAACACAACAACGAGAGAGGAAAAAACAGAAGATCAGCTGCTGCTACAGACTGACCGTAACACAGCTAACGGACTGCAACAAATGATGACAGTGCTGCTGCAACACAGGACCGCTACCCACAACCAACTGACCTGTAAAAAATGAAATGACATGCGCTGCTACTAGCTGGACCATTCCACAACCAACAGACCTGCAACAAATGAATGACATGCTGCTGCGACAAATGGACCGGTACCAGAACCAACTGGACCTGCAACAAATGAATTACATACTGCTGCTACAGCTGACCCGTACCACAACCAACTGACCTGCAACAAATGAAGTGCATGTGTCATCTGCTGCTACAGCAGACCTACGGAAACTATCTGACCTGCAACAAATTAATAGCACATGCCATGCAGCTGCACAGCAGACCGTAGCCACAGCCAACTGGACCTTGCAACAAATAATACATCTCTGCAACAACTAACCAGTACACAACCAACTTGACCTCACAAAGAATGACACATGACATCTGCTGCAACAGCAAGACCGTAACCACAACCACCGGGACCTGCAACAAATGAATGCCATGCTCTACAACTGGACCATACCAGAACTACTGGACCTGAACCATATGAATGCAATGACATGCGCTCACATTACGGACCATAAGCCACCCTGACCTCATAAAATGAATACAGCTACTGGCTTAGGTGACCGTACCAGAACCAACTGAACCTGCAACAAATGAATGACATGCTGCTGCGACAGCCTGGACCAGTCCAACAACCAACAGACCTCAACAAATAATGATTCATGTGTCCATGCTGCTCTAACAACTGGACGGTAACCAAAAACTAATTGACATCAAACAAATGAATGACTTACTTGCGACACAGCTGGACCTTATCAACCCCCCCCCCCCCCCCCCCCCCCCACAACCAACTGACCTGCAACTAAATAATTGCCTGTGACATGCTGCTATCTACATTACTGTACCTAAACCAACGACTTTCACAAATGAATGTGCATGTGACAGTATGCTGCTATCAGGTACCACCCAAAACCAACTGACCCAACAAATGAATTCATTGGATTCTGATCTACACTGACCTGCCAAAACCTACCTGTAACAAAAATTGCATATACATGCCTCTACACTGACCTACCAAAACCAACGACCTGCTACATATGAAAGACATGCGCGGCTTACAAGCTGACCGTACCACAAACAACGTATCTCTACAAATAATGACAATGCTCTCACAGCGAACCTACCACAACCAACATGACCGCAAAATAATGACAATCTGCTGCACAACAGGACCGTACCAAAACAACTGACCTCAACAAATAATACATCGCAGCAACACTGGAACCGTACCAACAACCAAACTGACCTCAACAAATGAATGCATTGACAGGCGCGGCTACAGGGGACCGTACCAAACCAACTGACCTCAAACAAATAGTGACATTCTGCTGCACAGCTGACCAAGCACAACAACTGACCTGCAACAAATAATACACATGACGCTGCTGCTACACTGACCGTACAACAACCAACTGACCGGCAACAAATAATAAACATGACATGCTCCTGCTACAGCTGACCGGACCAGAACAAACTGATCTGCAAACTAATGCATGACATGCTGCCGGGTTCAGCTGACCGGTACCACAACCAACTGACCTGCAACAAATGAAAGACATGCTGCTTCAACAGCTGGACCGTACACAACCAATGGACCAGCAACAATGAATGACACATAACATGCTCCTGCTACACTACCGTACCAAACCAACTGGACCTGCAACAAATGATGCATGCTCATCAAGAACGACCGTTACCACAACCAACTGACCTGGAAACAAATGAATATGGCATGACAGCTTCTGATACATGGACGGTAAAAACGAACTGACCTCAACAAATTGTGACATGCCTCTGCACACGGAACCGTACCAAAACCAACTGGACCTCAACAAATAAATTAACATCTCTGCAACAACTGACCAACACAACCTACACCTGCAACAAGAATATTACATGACATCTGCTGCTACAGCTGACCGGTACTACACCAACTGACCTGCAACAAATGAATGACATCGCTGCAAACTGGACCATACAGAACCAACGACCTTGCAAAAATGAATACATCGGCTGCAACAGCGACTGTACCAGAACCAATTACCTGCACTAATGAATACATGCTCTGCAACAGCTAGAAACGCTTACCACAACCCACCTGGACTGTGGCCAACAAATAATGACATGCAGCTTCACAACTACCTACAAAACCATGACTGCAACATAAAATACATGTCTGCAACTCTGACGTACCAGAAAACAACTGGCCATGCAACAAATCGAATAACATCTGCGCAACATCTTGACCTACCACAAACAACTGACCTCAACAAATTATGACAGCTGCTGCTACAACAGTGACCGTAATCAAACAACTACTTGCACAAATGAATGACATGCTGCTGCTACAACTGACCGTACCTGAACCAACTGCCTCAACACATAAATACATCTGCCAAAAACTGGACCAGAACCAACAACAACGGACCTTCAACAAATGAATACTCATGACCTATGCGCTGCCACAGCTGACCTTACCACAACCATCTACGCAACAAATAATGACTGCTCACAGCTAACCGTACCAAACTAACTGGACCTGCAACTATGAATTGCATCGACATCACTGCACAGCTGACCGTACCAGAACCAACTTCCTGCAACAAATGAATGACAATGCAGCTGCACATATGGACTGGTACCTCAACCAACAGACCTGCAACAAATGAATGACATCTGCTGCACACTACCGGACACAACCACTGACTCTGCAAAAATGAATACACGGCTGCACACTGACCGATACCACAACAACTTGACCTCAACAAATAATTGCATTTACAGTGCTGCTGCTACAGCTGGACCTACCAGAACTAACTGGACCTCAACAAAATGAATTGCAAAGTGACCTGCTGCCTGATACAGACTGGACCGTACCAAACCAAATGATCCTGCAACAAATCAATGACTTGCTGCGCTACTACTAGGACCAGACCACAATCTACGGACCTGCAACAAATAATACTAAACACCGGCTACACTGTACCTACCACACAACGGGACCTGCACAAATTAATGACATCTGCTCACAACTGGACCATAACACAACCAACTTGACCTCATCAAATTAATTACATCAGCCTACAACTGGACTACCACAACCAACTACCTGCATCAAATATAAAACATACAGCTCCTGCTACAGCTGGACCTTCCACAATCAACTGGAACTGCAACAAATATTACATAAAGAACATGCTGCGCCAACTCTGGACCGTACACAACCAACTGACCTGCAACAAAAATCCATGCTTCTCAACTGACGCCAGTACCAATCATACACCGCAACTTTGAATGGCAAGGGTTCTCTGCCGACATTGACCGTACCAAACCAACTAGACTGCAAAAAATGAATTACAGCTACGGCTAATACCGTACCATAACCAACTAACCTCATCAAAGAATGTAATCTCTGCACTCTGACATACCACAACAACTGACTCACAAATGATTTTCATGTCATGGCCGGCACAACTGTACCTACACAACTAATTGGACCTCATACAAAGAATGACTTACTGCTGCAACCTGACCGGTAGCCTACAACCAACTTGACCTCAACAAATAAGTCAGTGACATGCTTCTGCCTAAATTGGACTTACCAAACCAACTGAACCTTAACAAATGGAATTGCAGGGACGCTGCCGCTACATGGACCTAACCAGAACAACTGACCTCAAACAAAAGAAATTGCAAGAACATGCGCTGCACAACAACTGACCAGTACCAGAACCAACGTGACTTTCAAAAAAATAAATTACTATCTCTCTGCAACAATGTACGGGTACCAAACCAACTGACCTGCACAAATGAAAGACATTGCTGATGGCAACAGCTAACCGTACCCCAACCCTGTACTGCAAACAATGATGGACATCTCTCTACAACTGACCGATAACAAACCAACTGGAACTTGCAACAAATAAATGCCATGCTGATAGCCAACAACGGACCATACCACAACCAAACTGACCTTAACAAACAATGAATGACATGCTGCGCTACACGCTGACCTTCCCACAGAACCAACGACCGCAAAAAAAATTAAAGCTGCCTACAGCTGGACCTACCAGAACATTAGGACCCAACAAGATGAATTTGCATGTGACATGCTGCTGCTACAGCTACCTAACCCAAGACCAACTGGACCTCAACAAATAAATGCACATGATCTCAACAACAGGACCATACCACAACCAACCGAGCAGCAACAAATTAATTAGCAATAGACAGGCCTGCTCTACAGCTGACCGTACCACAGCAAACTGACCTGCAACAAATAATACAGCTGCTGGCACGCTGACCGGTACCAACAACCAACACCTTTAACACAAGGAATGACAGCTGCTGCGACACGACCTTCCTCAACCAAATAGGACCTCAAAAAATGAATACAGCGCTCCCCTGGACCGTCCCCAAACCCAAACGGGACCTCAAAAAAATAATAAAAAGCGGCAAACCCTGGCCCGGGTACCAAACCAACTGACTGCAACAAATAAATTTGCATTAGCTGCCACAGCTGCCCGGTACCAACAACGACCTGCAACAAATGAATAAATGACATGCTGCCTAAAACTGACCGGTACCACAACCCCCAACCTGCAACAAATAATGACAATCGCTGCTACAGCGGGACCGGTACCACAACCAACTGGACCTGCAACAAATAATGACATGCTGCTCAAAACTGGACCGTACCAAACCAACTGACCTGCAACAATGAATTAAATGACCCCTGCACAATTGGCCCCGGTACCAAACCAACTGGACCCAAAAAAATGAATGACATCTGCTCAACAGCGACCGGTACAAAAAACCCAAACGGGAACCTGCAACAAATAATGACATGCTGCTGCACACTGGACCGGTAACCACAACCAACGGGAAACCTGCAACAAATAAATTCATGACATGCTCCTGCTACAGCGACCGTACCAAACCCAACTTGGACCTGCAACAAATGAAGGGCTGTGCTGCGCTGACAGGACCGGTACAAAACCAACTGGACCGCAACAAATGAATGACGGGCTCTGCTACAACTGGCCCGTACCAAACAACTGGACCTGCAACAAAAAAAATAAATGCTGCTGCAACACTGGACCGTACCAAACCAACGGGACCTCACAAATGAATGACATGCTGCTGCACAGCTGGACCGGTACCAAACCACTGGACCTGCAACAAAAATTGAAAATGGACATCTGCGCACAGGACCGTACCAAAACCAACTGGACCTGCAACAAATGAATGACATGCGCACAACAGCTGACCGTACCACAACAAAGGACCTGCAACAAATGAATTGCATTGACAGCTGCTGCTACAGCGGGGACCGGTCCCCGAACAACTGACCTCAACAAATAATGACATGCTGCACACTGGACCGTACCAAACCAACTGACCTGCAACAAAATGAAGGGACATGCTGGCTGCACAGCTGGACCGTACCAAAACCCAAACTGGCCCTTTGCAACAAATGAATGACATGCTGCTAACAGCGGGCCCGGGTACCAAACCAACTGGCCCTGCAACAAATGAATTGCATGTACTGCCTGACGTACGTACCCAAAACCCAACGACTTGC
>JAODAL010025555.1:0-58420 GCA_025379985.1 Phyllomedusa bahiana | reverse complement strand
TGAGTCAGAAAAAGTGAATGTGTGTGAGGAAAACCCAGTAGAAATGCCATAGCAGGTGGTAGAAGACTTTTTCTCCAACCTGTCACAGCATTATTGCTGGTTTCTCCCCTTACCGATTGCCTTATGATCACTATTTATGGATCATTACATTGGAAACATTGTGCAATTACACTCACCGGCCACTTATTAGGTACACCATGCTAGAAACGGGTTGGACCCCCTTTTGCCTTCAGAACTGCCTCAATTCTTCGTGCATAGGTTCCACAAGGTGTTTGCAACGATGCTCAATTGGTACCAAGGGGCCCAAAGAGTGCCAAGAAAATATTCCCCACACCATGACACCACCACCACCAGCCTGAACCGTTGATACAAGGCAGGATGGATCAATGCTTTCATGTTGTTGATGCCAAATTCTGACCCTACCATCCGAATGTCGCAGCAGAAATCGAGACTCATCAGACCAGGCAACGTTTTTTCCAATCTTCTACTGTCCAATTTCGATGAGCTTGGGCAAATTGGAGCCTCAGTTTCCTGTTCTTAGCTGAAAGGAGTGGCACCCGGTGTGGTCTTCTGCTGCTGTAGCCCATCTGCCTCAAAGTTCGCCGTACTGTGCGTTCAGAAGATGCTCTTTTGCCTACCTTGGTTGTAACGGGTGGCTATTTGAGTCACTGTTGCCTTTCTATCAGCTCGAACCAGTCTGCACATGCTCCATTGACCTCTGGCATCAACAAGGCATTTCCGCCCACAGGACTGCCGCTCACTGGATGTTTTTTCTTTTTCGGACCATTCTCTGTAAACCCTAGAGATGGTTGTGCGTGAAAATCCCAGGAGATCAGCATTTTCTGAAATACTCAGACCAGCCCTTCTGGCACCAACAACCATGCCACGTTCAAAGGCACTCAAATCACCTTCTTCCCCATACTGATGCTCGGTTTTGAACTGCAGGAGATTGTCTTGACCATTCTACATGCCTAAATGCACTGAGTTGCCGCCATGTGATTGGCTGATTAGAAATTAAGTGTTAATGAGCAGTTGGACAGGTGTACCTAATAAAGTGGCCTGTGAGTGTATATTACAAATGTTATCTGGCGAATGCAGTTGCCTTTCTTCTCTAATAACCTTCCCTACAGATTAAGGCTCAGACTGGTCTATAGGGGAGCATGGGAACCACTGATGGGGCTGTGGGCATTGTGGACCACTGAGAATAGCAGAAAGGCAGAGAAAGGGCGTCAGAAAGCAAGAAATATGTACAGTATGTGCAATAATATGCAGTAGCTGTAGAATGGGCCCCAAGAATCAACTCTACTGGTGGACCCCAAGCATCCAGTCTGACTCTGTACATACTGCATATACTGTAGGTATGCTTTTTAAGTACACAGATAATGTTTGCATGTGCCAGTAATGTCTAATATTTCCCTACCATAGACAACCATCACAGGCTTTGTAAATGACAGGCACGTCAGACAGCATGAAAATGGACTTCCATTAAAACATTTTTTTACTCTACTATAAAATGTACATTTAATGTGATGCATTGCTAGTTGTTGGTAATAAATGGATTAAAACAAGATGTTTTCAGACCTAGCAAACACATTTGAGTATAAGGGGTGTTACTTCATTTAGAAATGTTTTCAAGGACATTTTAATCAGTGCTCCAAGGGCTCACCTTGGACTAATTTGCTAGGAATAATTAATAAAATAGGCAAGATATATATTTATAAGTGCTCATTAAATATTAGGCTGTGAGAAGATTATTATAAAGTATTGTCATTATCACATTTTTTTGAAGGCATAGGGTTCTTGTAATAAATTTCTGTGTTTAGAAGCTGCAGCTGTAGTGGTTTTTATGAGCCATTAAAATTTAGACAAACTTGATGTCCCTACTGGGCACCTAAGAGCAATTTGAGGGAATGTTGGTGAAAGGTAACCTACACAAGCAAATATGCTATTTTCTTTTTTTTAAACTTTTGGAATTTTTTTTTTTAGATTTTACAATTACAAAAAAGTAACTTAAAAAATTCAAAATATAACGGGGGTTAAAACAGTAAGAGCCCATGTCAGAAAACCCCATTAAATCCAGGCAACAGACATAAGGCTGCAAATCCAGGCGGGTACTTGGGATCCAAAGTTTTTCATCATTCTTAAAAAAGGGGTTAAAAGGCATTCACAACAAAATAAAGAATACAAGAGGCGAGAGTTCCATTAGGTAACAAAATTTAAAGTAGACCAAAACGCCATTCTGTTTTTTGCTTCAAGTTAAATGGGAGGAATAGCAAACTTACTACATGTTACTGAGTATTAATCCTACCAAAACTTCTGCAAACCCCTTTGAGCAGATTTTTCCTTCCAATGTTAGCAATGTGATCTGGTAGCAATAAGAATATGCGAAACCATTTTTTGGGGAGAGTGGGAAATACCACATCCCAATTCTAACAGTGCAAGTTCCTGCTGGATTTAAATAAGGGGGAGAATAGTATTGGATAACCCTTCTTTGCAGCCACAAGCCTGTGTAACAGGGCAAAGCCCCACATATGTGATAGGAGCCAGCCCCACAATTTCACCGCACATCTTAGAGGACCCTGGAAAAAATTGAGCGTTCGGCCCGGAGAAGGTTTACCAACGAAAGATGTATCTTCCTTGAAAGGCCAAGTTTATCATTTACCACCACCCTCAACCGAAAAGTTTTTGGACATTTCTTTTTCCCATTTGACATATAGTCAGGTTTGTTGTCAGAACCGCTCCATCAGGGAGAAAAGTGGCTGAGAGCCCCTAATGTGGCATTGCTTCCAGTAGAAAAGGGTGGAAGGGGATGCGGTTTGCGGGGCGGGAAGTGGTTTGGATAAATGCGTGTCTGACTTGTAAAAAAAAATTTAAAATTGCGATTTTGGTAGTGAATATTGGGCCGATATATCCGCAAAATCAAAAGACCCCTTCAGAAACAACTCCAATTACCCATACCCCATTAGAAACCCATTGTTGAAGTTTATGTTTGGAATAGCCCCATAGAGCATAAAAAGGGACAGTTTTTTAAAATCAACATGTATCTACTTTAGTCACACATGTTTTTTCCACATCTTGAAAAAGATCGAACAGTGGGTGGACATAAGGTAAAGAAGGGAGTTGGGGGAACCAGACGCATTGCTTTAAGGGGATCTTTAACCGAGCCAAAGGCCTAGTGTGGGTTTTCAATATTAACCGGGGGTTATTTGAGGTTTTTTCCATTGTTAATAAAGGGGTTCCCAAAATTGAGGAAATGTTTGTACACAGTAAATTTGGTACACCCATCCCCTTGCCTTTTTAAGAGATATAGGTACTGTTTTTTAACCCCTCGGTTTTTTGGCCCCCAAAAAAACTTCAGGAAAAAATTTTGAAGCCAAGTGAAAATCGGGGAAAATCCAAAGGGAAGGGTCTTGCCATGTGAAAAATTTGGGAAGAAGAGCATTTTGGGGACATTTATTTTGGCCATCCAAGAAAGAGGAAAGTGGCCAAATTGTAATCCCCGGGGATAAAGAGAGCTAGTGTTTCCAAATTAGTTTTAGGGTGTCAGAGAGGTTGGGGAAAATCTAACCCAAGGTCGGATACACATTCTCCCAAAACCAAAATTGTCGGGGACATTGGTTTGCGGTTATTGATGGACAATTAACGGCAAGATAATATTAGTGACTTTTAATCTGTATAAAAAACCTCCAGGAACTAAAGGAATAATAAACCCGGGATAAAAATTTTTCCGGTTTTTTTGACACATGATTAAACACATCGCCACTATAGATGCTTTTGACTGGTTTGGGCTATATCAATACAGTAATCAGGGGTGAATTCTGATCATTTTTCCAGCGGCAAACAAATCAAAAATCAATGAGAGGGGATCCTGCCTGGTACCATTAGAGATTTGAATGTATGTGATAAAAAGCCAAGGAAAATAAAAATTGGCTGAGGGGAGGGTACAGAAGGTAATTGCCCCAAATTTGCGGAGGACTTTTTGCAAAATGTCCAGTTGATACGATCGAAGGCTTTTTCGTCATGATGAGAAAAGGCAGAGGAATCTTTTTTGAGTTTATAACATCAACACATTAAGGACTCCCTATGCCTCCCAGTTTGTCTTTCTCTAACAAATCCTACCTGTCTGGGCCAACAAGGAGGGTAATATTACTTTTAAACCTTTGGCAATAATTTTGGAGAAAAATTTTAAGCCCGGGAAATTGATAAAAAAAAATGGGACAAATTTGACACTATATCTTTGGTTACCAGGTTTGGGGATGGTCACAATCTGGCCCAAACCCATTCTGCAGGGGATCTTTTTACCTTTAAAAAAAAAATATTAGTAGGTGTGGATTGAGAATTTTTTGGAAAGGTTTATAGTATTCGTTATTTAATCCGTCGGGGCCTGGAATTTGTTCAATTTGGGATTGATTAATCGATCGGATTCTTTTAAAGTGATAGGAAAATTTAAAGCGAGGTTAACTGTTCACTGAGACTGTGGCAAAAAAATTAAACTAAGAAAGATCTGATTGGGAAGTTGTAAGGTTTGGGAGTGAGGATTTTTCTTTAAGATTGTATAAGGATTGAAATAGGGCAAAAGATTAAACAATATGTGCGGGTTAGTAATTTTCGATTATTCCCCGAAAATCAGTATTTAACTGGTTTGGATTGTTTAACTCTTCGGCCAGTATCTTCCCTGGGATCCCCCAAAAAAAAATTCCACCATAATTTAGAAAAGGAGGATTCGTATTTATTAGGGAAAATCTTCAATTGACGCTCAAGGAACTTAGTTCTTCAATGAGTTGGGAAGGGTTTTTTAACGGTTCACCGCACTTTTAATTTTTCCAAGAATGTTAAAGATCTCTTTCCTTTTACGCTTCTCCGGAAGAAAATTTTTAAAAATACCCCTCTAATGAACGCTTTATGAGCCACCAAAGGTAGAGGGTAGGGATCAGAGGAGGTGTTGAGAGAAAAATACTCCTGTAAGAGGTTTTGATTTTTTTCCGCAACTAGAGTTGACTTTAGGAATACATTCAGTCTCCGGGGGGGAAAGATGGGGGGGGTTTTAAATTTTATTAACTGAAGAAAAGGGGGCCCTGACCAGTTCTAGGCCTATTTCATTGGGGAAAAATTAGGCAAGACGCTTGCTTGTCAAAAAAAAAACTGTTCGGGAAAAGATTTTTAGAGCTGAAAGAAGAATAGCTCATCCTCAGGTTTTGGCATAGCGCCAGGGGTCGTGCGGGTTTTCTAAATTCACAGATATTGCAGGCCGGTGTTAAAGGGGTATTATGTGACTGTCCATGTCGGGGTTTTATAAACCGGTTAAAGTCACACAAAAAAAAGGTTGGCCCCACAAAGGGACTTAGCTTTATAATGACCTTTAGATAAGTCGTACTGTTTATTTGGTGCGTAAAGCGTGGCTATCGTATATTTAATTTTATCGCAAAAAGGGATTTTTTTTTAGAAAAATTTTTTTACCTTGAAAAAAATCGCCTGTTTTTGGGGGGAAAGAGGGATTTTTAAAAAAATGACTCCTTTTTTTTGGGGAAAAAAAGGGGGGGAAATGGGTGGGAATTTTATGTTTCCCTTAGATCCCTCTCTTAAAAGTGCCCCGGAACCAAAAAAAAAAAAAAAAAAAAAAAAAAAAAAAAAAAAAATTAAAAATTAAAAAAAAAAACATAAAAAAATAAAAATTAAAAAAAAAAAAAAATAACAAAAAAAAAAAAAAAAAAAAAGAAAAAAAAAAAAAAAAAAAAAAAATTAAAAAATACAAAAAAAAAAAAAAAATGAAAAAAAAAAAACAAAAAAAAAAAAATTAAAAAAAAAAAAAAAAAAAAAAAAAATAAAAAAAAAAAAAAAAAAAAAAAAAAAAAAAAAAAAAAATAAATAAAATAAGGGGAAAAAAAATCCCCTTGGGGAGGAAATTTGAGGCGGGGGAAAAAAAAAAAAATCTATAAGGGCCCCAGGCCCCAAAGGAAAAGCGACTCCAAAAAATAAAGAAAAAAAAAAAAGCAAAAAGCTGTGATTACAGTTTTTGGTTTATCCGAAAAAGGGCCCCTTTTCCCCAAGGGGAAATAAATTCGGGGGAAAGGGGTTTAGCTTTTTGAAAAAAAATTTAGGGGGACGAAGAAAGAGAAAAAAAAAAAGAAAAATTTGCGTTAAAAAACTTTTGGCTAAGGGGGGGGTTTTTTGGCCCAAACGGGGGAAAGGCGTCCTTAAAAAAATTTTTGTTTTGGGGCGGAATCCCCCGGGATTAACCCTGGGCCCGGGGTTTTTTGGAGGGAAAACCTTTTTTTTAAAACGGCCCAATAGGTTTTTGGGGTTTGGTTTTTGTTAATGGGATTTTTCAACGGGGCCCGGGAAAAGGTCTGAAAAAAAGTCCTTTTTTCTGAAAAAGATTTTCGCTTGAATTTCCCCCTTGGGGGCAGGTTTTTTGGGGTTTTTGGAAGGGGGAAATTTGGTTTTGTAAGTTATTGGGAAGGGTTCCGGAAAATCCAAAAACATAGATATAAAAAGAGCCGGCAAAAAATCTGGGGGTTTTGGTTTTGGGGCCCTAATCCGATATTTTCTCTGCGTATCTGTTCCAGGGCCAAAAGTTTTTAAGGGCAGCCCCTGTACTTTTCCTCCCAAAGGGCCCGATTCGCATCGATGAGCAAATTAGGGATTTGCGAATTTCCCACATTTTTTTTTCTCAATATGGTCATTCTTGCACTAAGGATTGGGTTTTCGGAATTTGGCCGGGAATTTGGGTTTTAATCAGATTGGTATTTTTCGGGAAAGAGGAAAGAGGGCGGGAAAAGTACGTCAGTGGAGTTGATTTTTTTTCCCTTTTTGGCATTTGGTCCAAATTTTCCCTGAACTTTAACGGGTAAAATGGATGACAATGGAGGAAGGGAATGGACCCCTTTGGGCTAGGGTTGAGAAGGAGTTTGGGGGGGAAAAAAATCTGTAAGTTTTTTGTGGTTTTTTGTTTTCCCTTTTTGTGGTAAACCCAAAAAGTTAAAACTCATCTTTTTAAAAAACTTTTCTCCCCTTTTTTACCCTTTTTTTCCCGAAGAGATTAGTATGCACACCCTTTCAAAAACAGGGAAACAGAGTTATGTTACAAAATGCTCAAGTCAGAAGCAGATTTGAAAACGACACGTTTCAGTCAAAAGCGAATTTTAAAAACACACCCTTTTAGCAAGGGGGAGATTATTTACAGCAACCGTTTGTCCAGGTAGTAGGATTTTTTTTCAGCCCGCTTGTGTGGGGGCCCAAATTAGTAAGGGCAACTTGTTGCCAAAATTTGGGGGGATTGACCTGTCTTTTAGGGAAAATTTATTAGGACATTTTCAAAGGGGGGTACTTTTTTGAACCAACTATTGATAAAATTTAAAAAAAAAACTTAAATTTTTAAAATACTTTTTGTTTTGATCCAAAGAACTATATTCTGATTCTTTATCTCTACATAATATTACTGCACTTCTGCACTTTGGATACAATATAACATGTAAGACTTTGAAGCACACAGAAAATAATCTAGAGCTGAACATAACCCTTGTGTCTGGATCACAGCATCTACAGCAATCAATTAATGAGGATGTCCTTGGCTGTCACTATAATGTATTATCAAGAGTTAAAAAAGGCATTCACACCGAGCTTTTCTGTTAGACTGCCTTTTGAATTTTACAGCTTATAGAATAGTAAAAGAGAGGTGCAGTGCACTTTGGTGCTAAGGAAAATGTTGGCAGTGGTTCTAAGATGTGATTAGAGAAATCAGAGCAACTTCATTGGATGAGATAATGTACAAGGTATTAATGAAAGGCTTTTATTCACGTAAGATTTATACTACAATTACCACTGTAACTCTTCTTCCAAGCAGAAATTAAAGGCCACAAATTAAACTAATACAATCGGTTTATTAGATGTCTTCTGCAGACCTCTCCCATTCCTTCGCAATTATTACTGTTGAATGTGAAACTCCTTTAAGAAAATCTTGCTGGACATTCTCCAGTTCATACTGTTATATGCTACTCTTTAAAGGCATCTTATTACCATGTTAAAAGGATAATTGACACCGTTATAATTATAATATGTAAAATATGCAACCAAGAAACAAACCAGAATCTAAATTTGTATATTAATTAATGCAACTCCCTAAATAGATGATGTTATCACTCTGCTAATTTTTTTTTTGGTTTGTTTTAGAACACTTATCTTTATCAGAATCATTTATGACTAAATTAGTAAAGCTTGTTGTTGAAACACAAAAAAAATAAGAATTTACTGGGCAACATTTGATGGGGTATTTCTTTTTATAGCTTTCTTTTATATCCTGCAGATTTTGCTAATATGTTTTCCTTTACGCAAAGTTTGTATACATCATACTATTTAGCTGGCCATTTTTTTTTTCTTTTTTCAGTTGATAAATTATATTTACAGTCATATGAAAAAGTTTGGGCACCCCTATTAATCTTAATCATTTTTAGTTCTAAATATTTGGGTGTTTGCAACAGCCATTTCAATTTGATATATCTAATAACTGATGGACACAGTAATATTTCCGGATTTAAATGAGGTTTATTGTACTAACACAAAATGTGCAATATGCATTAAACCAAAATTTGACTGGTGCAAAAGTATGGGCACCCCAACAGAAAAGTGACATTAATATTTAGTAGATCCTCCTTTTGCAAAAATAACAGCCTCTAGTCGCTTCCTGTAGCTTTTAATAAGTTCCTGGATCCTGGATGAAGGTATTTTTGACCATTCCTCTTTACAAAACAATTCAAGTTCAGTTCAGTTTGATGGTCGCCGAGCATGGACAGCCCGCTTCAAAGTATCCCACAGATGTTCAATGATATTCAGGTCTCACAGTGGAAACTGACAGGTTAAATCTCTGAGACAACTTTTTGTATCCTTCCCCTGAACAACTATGTTGAACAATCTTTGTTTTCAGATCATTTGAGAGTTGTTTTGAGGAGCCCATGATGCCACTCTTCACAGGAGATTCAAATAGGAGAACAACTTGCAATTGGCCACCTTAAATACCTTTTCTCATTATTGGATACACCTGGCTATGAAGTTCAAAGCTCAGTGAGGTTACAAAACCAATGTTGTGCTTCAGAAAGTCAGTAAAAAGTAGTTAGGAGTATTCAAATCAATAAAATGATAAGGGTACCCAAATGTTTGTACCAGTCAAAATTTGGTTTAATGCATATTGCACATTTTGTGTTAGTACAATAAACCTAATTTCAATCCGGAAATATTACTGTGTCCATCAGTTATTATATATATCAAATTGAAATGGCTGTTGCAAACACCCAAATATTTTGAACTAAAAATGATTAAGATTAATAGGGGTGCCCAAACTTTTTCATATGACTGTATATATGCCTTATAGACTCTGTTCATATTAATTTTCATTGCTTTGGTTCTTAAATGAGCCTTGATCAGCTTGACAGATCAGTTTTCAACTGGATCAAAACAAATCTTGACAGATCAATTTGACTTTGAATGGGGTCCATCAGGTTTTCTAATGGTTAACCTGTTTTTGATGGTAACACTGAAACTATAGACTACACTATTCTTGTTTTCAAAAGCATTGGATCTACAAGTGGCTGTCAAAACAGAACTCCAGTGATAGAGAAACGGTGTCTACTTTGTCTAAAATTTTATTTGCTGTTGATATGAAGCCATCATATCTAGTAAAATAAACTTTTTACTACAAAATACAAAAAAATACTGAGATTATTTATTGATGCTTGATTTATTGACTCAAACATAAAGCATAAAATTATTAAACAGGATGGGCTTAGTTCTGGTGGGAGGTGTCTGCTGATTGTCTGTCTCACTAAGACTCAGTCTAAGGATATATTCACACAATGTATTTGTGGCACATTTGTTGCATCTTTGAAATTACGTGCTCGCTAGCGTGTAATTGCAGCATGAAAATGATGCTTAATGCCAGAGTCAAACTTCTGCCTGCTATACTTTATTATTTCACGGCGTGTATAAGCCAGAAAGAATTAACATTTACAAATATGTGTCGTGTGAATTTTAAAATGCAGTCTATGAGAAGCTTTTAAAATATTGTTTAGCCGTATTTCAGCATGTATTTCAGTTCCAAATAAGCGCCAAAATTTGTTCCATAATACATCGTTGGTTGGTTGTGATGTGTCTGGTGCAATTTTTTTTTTTTTCAAATACTAGGTCCTAGAGAGCTGAAGCATGGTCAGCAACCTCCCCCGAAGGCAAGTTGTAATAGAAGTTTGTTCAAATAACCACTGAAAATATTATATATAATTAAAGAAGCAATCACATGTTCAAATCTCCTTGAGGGACAAAGAAACAATAGATTTTTTTTTTTAAATATCAAATATACAAAACTTTTCCCATGCATTATATACAAAAAACATTAAAAAAATTTATATATTTGATATTTTTAAGTCCATAGTATTTGAATCTGGTATTACTGGAATAGTCCTGACCCACAAAATCAGCTGTCATGTCAGTATATGTGAAAACAAAACCCAACAAATCCACACAAGTGTGGGTTGTTTTTTTTTACATTTTCCCCCACAGACATTTTTATTTTGTTTACTCAATACATTAAATGGTTCATTAAATGGCACAATTAAAGATACAAGTCATCCCACAAAAACCAATGGGCCTCATATATGAAAACTGTCTAGATCTAAAACTTTATTTGTTGCCCGTAGCAACCAAAGTTCCCCTTTCATTTTTTCAGAGCACTATATGAAATTAAAGGGGAACTCTGATTTGTTATATGTAACAAAGAACGTTTTAGACATAGACAGTTTTCATACATGAGGCCCAAGGCCCTTTTAAGCTATGGAAAAATAAAAAAAAACAGCTGATTGCCAGTAGTTTGTGGAGCCCAAACTGTGAGAACCTATTGATTGTCAGCCCAGCTTCAGAAGGTTCTTACGATGGGACACATTTTTTTTTTTTTAAATTAACTCAGTAATTAAATTATTAGATTCTTAATCAAAAAAATGTATGGATGACAGAACATTGCTGGTCTTGACTGCAATAAGTAAAACCCTAAAATATCACATCACTTATCAACTATGCATATCTATAAAAAAACAAACAAAAAACATTTACCAGTTTCTCTTGGTTTCAGCAAACAAGCATCACTCATAGATCATGTTGATACTAACCGGTTAAATATAAAGAAAATCTTCAATACATAACCTTTCATTGCTTTGGTTCTTAAATGAGCCTTGATCAGCTTGACAGATCAGTTTTCAACTGGATCAAAACAAATCTTGACAGATCAAATTGACTTTGAATGGGGTCCATCAGGTTTTCTAACGGTTAACCTGTTTTTGATGGTAACACTGAAACTATAGACTACACTATTCTTGTTTTCAAAAGCATTGGATCTACAAGTGGCTGTCAAAACAGAACTCCAGTGATAGAGAAACGGGGTCTACTTTGTCTAAAATTTTATTTGCTGTTGATATGAAGCCATCATATCTAGTAAAATAAACTTTTTACTACAAAATACAAATAAATACTGAGATTATTTATTGATGCTTGATTTATTGACTCAAACATAAAGCATAAAATTATTAAACAGGATGGGCTTAGGTCTGGTGGGAGGTGTCTGCTGATTGTCTGTCTCACTAAGACTCAGTCTAAGGATATATTCACACAATGTATTTGTGGCACATTTGTTGCATCTTGAAATTACGTGCTCGCTAGCGTGTAATTGCAGCATGAAAATGATGCTTAATGCCAGAGTCAAACTTCTGCCTGCTATACTTTATTATTTCACGGCGTGTATAAGCCAGAAAGAATTAACATTTACAAATATGTGTCGTGTGAATTTTAAAATGCAGTCTATGAGAAGCTTTTAAAATATTGTTTAGCCGTATTTCAGCATGTATTTCAGTTCCAAATAAGCGCCAAAATTTGTTCCATAATACATCGTTGGTTGGTTGTGATGTGTCTGGTGCAATTTTTTTTTTTTTTTAAATACTAGTCCTAGAGAGCTGAAGCATGGTCAGCAACCCCCGAAGGCAAGTTGTAATAGAAGTTTGTTCAAATAACCACTGAAAATATTATATATAATTAAAGAAGCAATCACATGTTCAAATCTACTTGAGGGACAAAGAAACAATAGATTTTTTTTTTTAAATATCAAATATACAAAACTTTTCCCATGCATTATATACAAAAAACATTAAAAAATTTATATATTTGATATTTTTAAGTCCATAGTATAGTATAACCTGTTCAGGGTACATTAGGATTAGAGTTCAACAACATAGCCTAAGGCTACCTCCTAAGAAACCTAAAGGGCTTATTGAGTAAAAAGATTACTTATGTAATTCTGCAAAAGAGCTAATTATTCAGATTTTCTGTTTCTGAATAATTACAGGGTAATATATTCACACTTAACTTTTTCTCAGATTGTTTCCTTAATCAAAAACTTAATTTGCTGAGACTGGTAATGACATTAGTCAGAAGGCCGGATACCGTTTAGCACAACAAAGAAAAAAAATGCAGAATCTTCAAAGATGATGGCAAATAGGTCATTAGATCATACATTTTCTAAGATCTTAAATAGGCGCTTCATATTAATAATTAGCATTTCGAGTTTTCATCCATTAGAACAAAAAACTCCAGAGCATACATGCTGATACAAGGTGAAGAAGTCTGATTTCAATGCAGATTCACACTCGTATTGCCAGCTGCTTGTGGAGAGCTAGGGACAACAAGCACTACCCAACAAATATCCTACATTTCAAACTGGATTAAAAGATGATTTTCTTGTTTCATTTGGTAAAATGTGAATGTATTCTAGAAAATAAAATGCTGAATTTGAATGGAGTCTTACTGGTCTAGCCTAGAGATTAGCTATATTTAGACTCCTGTTTCTTTACACAGTGTGGAGGTTATCTATGAAAATATCACTGACTAAATATACAGCCTTGAAAAAAATTACTCACTGATTGGAAAAAGGGCCCTTGGATATGGAATAAAGCTCCATTCACTTATTTTCCTATTTTTCAAGGCAGTACGTTTTGACCTGTGACTGAGGTTGTTTTGTTGTTGGCACCCGATACATATTATTAGTAAGGAAGTGCTACCTATATCTATATAATTATATCTATATTATATATTATAGATATAGATATATTTTAGCTCCTCTCAGTATGAATTTATATTTGTGGCTGTAATCTCGCTAATTTGATGCCTAGTTTGGTGTTCACAAGTCGGAAAAATGATACCCATAGCAAGACTTAGCCCTGGGGCCTTGCTCTGTCAAAAAACAGCTTCAGCAGTAAATGATTTTACATCTAATACAAATATCAATGGCACACTAAAAACTAAGTGAAACATCAAGGTATATAGGAACATTGGAAATGCATTACTGCTAAGGAAAATATGAAAAACCTGGGATTCTTAGTTTACAGTTTTTGATCAAAGATTGTATTAAGCTCACCTCCCAATAGCGTCAAGGGGATCCCAGCACAGGTGAGTCCCTAACACTGAACATGTTACCTTACTAGGAGTCCATTCAGACTACAACATCTCAGGGAGAGATAGGAACCTGCTACTGAATTATCCTGCACTAGTTTAAAAGAGGTAGGCGGAGTGCAGCAAGCCAATGAGGCTGCCATTCCTCAAATAAACTTCAAAAATCAATTAGGCTGTGCACATCCATATATTTTGAAAAACGTAAGCATAGGTGCACACTGAAAAGGCAATAGCATACATCTAATACAAATATCAGTGGCACACTAAAAACTAAGTGAAACATCAAGGTATATAGGAACATTGGAAATGCATTACTGCTAAGGAAAATATGAAAAACCTGGGATTCTTAGTTTACAGTTTTTGATCAAAGATTGTATTAAGCTCACCTCCCAATAGTGTCAAGGGGATCCCAGCACAGGTGAGTCCCTAACACTGAACATGTTACCTCACTAGGAGTCCATTCAGACTACAACCTCTCAGGGAGTGATAGGAACCTACTACTGAATTATCCTGCACTAGTTTAAAAGAGGTAGGCGGAGTGCAGCAAGCCAATGAGGCTGCCATTCCTCAAATAGACTTCAAAAATCAATTAGGCTGTGCACATCCATATATTTTGAAAAACGTAAGCATAGGTGCACACTGAAAAGGCAATAGCATACATCTAATACAAATATCAGTGGCACACTAAAAACTAAGTGAAACATCAAGGTATATAGGAACATTGGAAATGCATTACTGCTAAGGAAAATATGAAAAACCTGGGATTCTTAGTTTACAGTTTTTGATCAAAGAGTGTATTAAGCTCACCTCCCAATAGTGTCAAGGGGATCCCAGCACAGGGGAGTCCCTAACCTGTAAGCACCTATGCTTACATTTTTCAAAATATATGGATGTGCACAGCCTAATTGATTTTTGAAGTCTATTTGAGGAATGGCAGCCTCATTGGCTTGCTGCACTCCACCTACCTCTTTTAAACTAGTGCAGGATAATTCAGTAGTAGGTTCCTATCACTCCCTGAGAGGTTGTAGTCTGAATGGACTCCTAGTCAGGTAACATTTTCAGTGTTAGGGACTCACCTGTGCTGGGATACCATTGACTCTATTGGGAGTTGAGCTGAATACAATCTTTGATCAAAAACAGTAAACTAAGAGTCCCAGCTTTTTCATATTTTCCTTAGCAGTAATGCATTTCCAATTTTCCTATATACCTTGATGTTTCACTTAGTTTTTAGTGTGCCAAAGATATTTGTATTAGATGTATGCTATTGCCTTTTCAGTGTGCACCTATGCTTACGTTTTTCAAAATATATGGATGTGCACAGTCTAATTGATTTTTGAAGTCTATTTGAGGAATGGCAGCCTCATTGGCTTGCTGCACTCCGCCTACCTCTTTTAAACTAGTGCAGGATAATTCAGTAGCAGGTTCCTATCACTCCCTGAGAGGTTGTAGTCTGAATGGACTCCTAGTGAGGTAACATGTTCAGTATTAGGGACTCACCTGTGCTGGGATCCCCTTGATGCTATTGGGAGGTGAGCTTAATACAATCTTTGATCAAAAACTGTAAACTAAGAAAACCCAGGTTTTTCAATTTTCCTTAGCAGTAATGCATTTCCAATGTTCCTATATACCTTGATGTTTCACTTAGTTTTTAGTGTGTCACTGATATTTCTATAAGATGTATGCTATTGCCTTTTCAGTGTGCACCTATGCTTACGTTTTTCAAAATATATGGATGTGCACAGCCTAATTGATTTTTGAAGTCTATTTGAGGAATGGCAGCCTCATTGGCTTGCTGCACTCCGCCTACCTCTTTTAAACTAGTGCAGGATAATTCAGTAGCAGGTTCCTATCACTCCCTGAGAGGTTGTAGTCTGAATGGACTCCTAGTGAGGTAACATGTTCAGTGTTAGGGACTCACCTGTGCTGGGATCCCCTTGACGCTATTGGGAGGTGAGCTTAATACAATCTTTGATCAAAAACTGTAAACTAAGAATCCCAGGTTTTTCATATTTTCCTTAGCAGTAATGCATTTCCAATATTCCTATATACCTTGATGTTTCACTTAGTTTTTAGTGTGCCACTGATATTTGTATTAGATGTATGCTATTGCCTTTTCAGTGTGCACCTATGCCTACGTTTTTCAAAATATATGGATGTGCACTTAGATTATTCCAAATGTTTTAAAGTGGGTTATCTTATCAGTAAAGCAAAGCCAAGTTCCCAATGCATCTGAACTTCTGATGAAACTTATTTTCCCATTTTACATCACTTCCAGTTACATCACTGAAGGCCCAAAGTTATGGTAATCAGAGGTAATGTCAGCCATCAATTCCAATGTTTCTTCTGGTTATGTCATTATAGACCCAATGTTATGGTAACCCAAAGTGGTACCTGATGCAACGACCAGTGTCACTCTTGGTTACTGTAACATTGGGCTTATAGTGACTGGTAGTGATGTTAGACAGGGCATTAAACAGAGATAAGCCAGAATGGGAGTATTGCCACACTAGACTGTTAAATTAACCCTTAAACACCTTACCCTAACTTAAAGAATCAATGTGTTTTAAAGAGAACCCTACTGGACTGAAAGTTGGTGTGCTTTTTCTATGTGCTTCATGCCCAAGTGTTGGCTTGTCTCCTCTGTGCCTTCTCCAGCTGGAAGTCATTTAGAATTGGGTGAGCTGACTGTATATATATTAGTGTTAATCACATTTTTTCACAGGTTTGGTCAAACCTGTGTTGAACCAAACTTGGCTCGATTCCAGCAAGGCCAATATTGATCTTGAGGGTACACAGCATGGGGTCACTGAATAACATAGGGTGTGGTAAAAAGGTTGTATCCTGAGGCCATTGTAACTTGAGATACTACTGTATTACAATTTAGCCAATGTGATGAATAGTCACCTTTGTGGACGATCTGCCAGAGCAAGAGTTATTCTCACAAAAGGACTTTCTCTACTGTTCTGTTCTTATCTGCAACATTTTTAAGAATGGACTGAAAATGAGACAACCCCTTTGATAATGGAATCAGAAAAGTTAATACATTGTTGAGATGCATGAAGCATCCTGCACATGTTTACTCTAGGAAAATAGCAATCATAGCAGTGAATTACATTTTGAACAATTTTCATCGACCCCAGTGGCATACACTTGGAAAAAATATCACCATGAAGTTCATCTGATGCAATGTATATGCAAGAAAATAGATTGCTTCTAGCATGGAGTTAATCTATCTTCATTTCTTTTTACTTCTGACTTCTTTTTAAGCTAATTCATGGACTTCAACACAATGTTCAGGATGAAAGACAATACAGCTATGAATACATGAGCAATTCAGCTTCATAACCTGTTAAATAATTGATATAAAAACTTATGTTGTGGGTATTTCTATTCACATCTCTCCAGGTGAGAAAACTACTTTACAGCTTTCATTTTGCAACGCTGTTTGAAGCTTCATCCCTATGTGGAATCGCCACTGACCTACTCTGGAGACTACACTCGTTCAGGAAATATCACTTTTTAAATTTCCTGTAATTCAGGTGATATAGGACTTTTTGAGCTGGTAAAATGTATGCCTGTTGCTAGATGATACATTTTTTTCTCATTTCCAATTTCCTGTGCCTTAGACACGCTGATGTAAAGATTGACATAACATTATTATATAAAAGTAAACTGTTCAGTCAACAAACTATTAAAAAGAAAGAAAAGAAATGGTAAAATCATAAACCGTGATAGCAACTAGTGATGAGTGAACCCTAAAAAGTTTGAGTAGAACCTTGAATTTTGAGAAACTCAGTTCAAAGTTCAGTTCGAAGTTCGAGTCGAACTCGAACCGAACTTCGAACACCATTAAAGTCAATGGTAGAAGATGTTCTTGTTAATTTTTATACCCATACAGGTGAGGAGAAGCTGCAATTTGCATCCATAACAGTAAAATGGATATGTGGAACAACGTAGTGAAGAAAATTTGACTCTAAGAGTCACAGAGAAAAATTCACAGACTAAAATAATTCATTCCTTTTAATGGCTAACTGAAAACATGAGGACAGCATAGCTACAGGAGGTGCAGCGCAAGCAGTTGCTACGGGGCCCCTTTGACATATAAGAAGACACCGGTATTTGAAATGGCACATGGTAACTGGCAGGAGCTCCCTATCAATTTCTGCACCAGGGCCCAAGAAAATGTCATATATGTGGTGGCATCAAGAACATCCCAACAGGGAACATGGAGGTTCAGCTGGCAGTGCCGTAGTTATAGGGGTAGTGGTAGCCAGGGCTGCCGTCAGTCATCTATTAACTGTGTCAGGGCCCCATGCAGCTAAATCAAATGGGGCCCCCACCCATTACTAGTTCCTATTTTTAACATATCACTGGGCCCCTTTTCGATTAGGGCCACTGAAAGGAGTACTGCCCTATTGACATCCCTTTTACAGTAGCCAGACCCCAAAAACCAGCAAAAATTACCTTATGGACACACAGAATAAACTTAGCAAGAAGAAATGAGTATGTGAAATAAACTTTTTTTCAATAGGATCTTTACCAATGGTGTCTTTTATAGTGGCCTGTCCCCAAAGCCAGCAAAAATGACCTTATGGACATTCACAATAAAATTAGTAAGAAGAAATGATTATTTGAAACAAGATTTTTTGGAATAGGTCATTGACTATGGTTGTCTTTTACAGCAGCACGACCTCAAAAGCATCAAAAATGACCTTTCGTACACTGAAAATTAGCAAGAAGAAATGATTTTTTAAAACAAGATTTTTTTGAATAGGACAAATAGGATAAATATTAAAAAAGTCAAGATTTGTTCACAGTCTCTTATTCAAGAACTGTATTCCAAAGACAGAAAACAAACAGTGGTCTTAAATGCTTATACTTTGCAACGGGCAAATAGATTTCAAACAGAATTTTTTCTATGGAATATCTATACAAAACTACCTAACTTCCTAACTATTGTGGTGTATAATTCCCTAAACGATCTGCCTCCCCCCGAGAAATCTCACTAGAAGCTTTTCCTGTGTTACATTGCTATTAAATGGTATTTATGCCTGCCGGCAAACCAGCAGGCACAGGCAGCAGTGTGTTCACTACAGAGAGTAAGGTGGAAATGGCATTCAACAGGAAATACAGTGACATACACATAAGACAGTCATGTGATTTTAGCAGCCAATGAGATCCCTACACCCTCACTGGTGATGTTTTTGACTGAAGGAAGAAGCTGAAAAAGGCTCCAAACGCCTGTGCTGAACCCAAACTTTTTACCGAACTTGCGGCAAAAAGCTCGGTTCGGCTCGGGTTTAGAAAAAACGTAAAGTTTGTACCGAACTAACCCTTTTCCGAACAGTTCGGCTGAACACTATTAGCAACTTAAATGGATTTTTTCGCTACAAAGACCAGTATGTAATGATGGGGATAGTAAAAATAAGCACTTTTGCAATTGGTTTGTATTACCTAAATGATTTAGTATAGCAGCTATTAGCTAATCCCTCATTGTCTAGGGGTAAATCTTAAGCCTGGGGTCGGACCACACCCACTTTGCTGTTATTGTCTGCCTGATATTCAGTTCAGCACTTGTCGGGAAACACCCTCTGTGTGGGACAGGCCCACTGTGCTGTGATTGGCTGCTCTGCACTCTCTTCCCTCTGAGCTGTGTGAAAATGAAACTGAAATTGGCTTTATGTGCTGGCTTCTGTCAGTGGCTATGTTCTCATTGTCTTTCACGCTCTCTGAGCTGTGTAATAAAATCTGCCTGAGATCCCCTCTGCTCCTCTCACAATGATAGCTCTATGTGATGAATCTGGGCAATTACTGAGTCTCTAGTTGTTAGATTCTCTCCCCCTCCCTCCCCATATAGCACAACCTTATATACTCTGTTCCACCTCCACCTCCTTACTGATAACAGGGAGGGGAGCAGTTTGCATTTCTCACATTTGTTTCATCATTTCAGGCTAAATTTATAACTCTCTACAGCAATGCAGATGTTCTGGTTACAAGGAGCCTGGAAGGGGAGTGACAGCTCTCTAGGCATGAGAACTGACCACTGCAGGAGGTCTGCAGAGCTGTGAAATCCTCTCTCTCCCACTGCTCACACAGAATTATAAGGACTCAGGAGGGAACAGGGAGGTGGTGTGATGATGTCACCAGTCTTCAGTGAGAGAAGATATGCCTACTGGGAGGAGAGACCTGCCTACTGGGAGGAGCGATCTGCCTATTGGGTTTGAAGTTGTATGAGAGAGAGAGAGGTCAAAAGCCTGTACTGAGAAAACCCCTTTAAAGTAACATTGAAATACAGCAAGGCTTGGTTTACATCTGTGTCGGAGGTTCCGTTCAGCAAGTTGCGTTATTTTTTTCCATCTAAACAACGGACACCATGGTGAGAACTGATGGACCCATTGTATTCATTAAAGGGGTTGTCTCACCATGCTGTTTCAGAGCCACAGCATTTATAAAACAGCAGTAGCCATAAAATCTTTGGTAAAATATATAAAATTGCATAAACCACATATATCCATGATATAAATCCTAGATATTATAATGAGGCCAGCTAAGATCTGTATTTCCACAAACAACAATCAGCACTGTCACAGTTTCTCTTAAAGACGCCGGAGATACTATTAACAATGTATGAGAGAAGGTTTAAACCTAAACATTGTAAACAAATTTAGGGCCTCATGTATGAAAACTGTCTAGGACTGTTGCCCATATATATTCTATATAGTGCATTACAAATTGTCTGTTCACCATTTACTAAAAGTGACTCTAAGGGCCACATGTTTGAAAACTGACTAGGTCTAAAACTCTCTTTGTTGCCCATAGCAACCAATCAGAGAGTTTTCTTGCATGTCCTGTTTCGGATATTGAACTCTATTGCAGAGACTCTTGGACGAATATAGTGTATGCTGTGATCCGCCAGTTGTCTACTGTTGCTATGTTTCACTAAGAAAGGCAAGTTGTGCTATAAAAGATTTAAGAAAATTGAATAAATAATTCTGGTGTTCAAACCTTATCCATATATTTTACATGTGGATGAGGCTTTTTTCTCAGATGGTAAAGCTGCCCATTCTTCTTTGCAAAAAGCCGCCAGTTCCTGTAAATTCCTGGGCTGTCTTTCATGAACTGTGTGTCATCCTATAGATGCAGGGGATGAAATATGACTGTCAGGAAGAGCTCATATTACTGCCAGTTCATCCCAGCAGGCATACAGGACTTTGAATTATGTGCCGCAGGGGGTGGAGGAGGGACAGGAGGGGCAACAGGAACATTGAGCAGGGTACCAGGGTTACCAGGGTGGCTGGAGATTCCCTTTGGTTGGTCCCCACTCGGCTGTAGAATGTCAAAGTGGGAGAGCCCGGTACCTTGTTCTCAGGACGTTTGCATTCTTCTCATCAAATGGTGATGCAGAGTGCGGTCACTTCTGTTGAGGTAGGTGATAGGTTCTCCTACGGTAGAGGAGGGGGTTGATGTAGTATGCGGGATCAGCTCCTTTCTCATCCTCATCCCACACTTCTCCAAGTGGTGCGGGCTTGAAATCTTTCAGCATTCAAGGGATTTCCACTTGCTCAACAGCAGCGGTCCAGTAACCTTGCAGACACAGACATTTAGTGTAGTGTACCCGAATACTGTGCACCAACCTTGTTGAATATAATTGAAGATGGCTTCAGATGCTTTATGCAGGATTTCAAAATGGATGGTTAACTTTTACTCTGTTGGGCACTTTTAAATCCTTGGCTTTCTGTAGTTTCTTCACAGCAGAAGGTTGGCACATTTGTTCAAAGGCACACATAGAAGTCCTATCCTGTTCGTGTGATGTCAAAAGTTGTGATGACCAAGGGAGAGCAGCCAAAAGAATGGGGGTTGTTGTTGTGTCAGGGTGCCCTTCTGCCCCAGAACCTCTCTTACTTTCCTGTGACCAACAGACACTGAAAATATGGAGGAGAGGGGAAACCGCAGGTGGTAATGCTTTTGTTAAATCACGGTGGCCTTCTAACATCCAGTACCTCTCTTTACTTCCCAGGGACCAACACTGAAAAAAAGAGGGAAACTGCAGGTGTAGGAGATTATAGTGGTACTCCTATGTTCCCCGGGACACATTCTTGGTTAGCTACTAGTAACCCTTTGCTGCCTGATAGTGTCAGTTTGAGACAAAATGGAGTACGAAAACAACAACAACCCTTTTATTCCTTGTTAGATGTTACACCTGAATAAAGCCTTCAATCAGATACATACATTACAGTCCAACATTCCTATGAGCCTGTAGCAGCGATGGCATTTATCCCTTTTGGGTAAACCAGATAAGTATCACTACTCTGCAGGAGATGACTTCCTAATCCCCATGGGACCTGGGAACTTCTAGAGAAATGGTGGGCTAAACTATGCTGGAGGCAAACTAGGTTTGAACTGACTATGAACATTTTTCTTACTTTACGCCTTATATGTTTCCACTAAGTGCAGGACTCCAATTTTTAAGGGCTGACACCTCTCTCTCTCTCAAGCTTCTCTAGCAAGACCAATAATAACACTGGTAGGCTTCAAGATAAGAATCATGGAAATGCTGTCTTTTCCTCTGGACTGATGTGCAGGGCAGGACTTCTTAGCTACATAACTTCTTATTTATAACTCCATCTTAGGTAAAACTCTGAATAACTGACTACAGGGTTGTTATACTTTTAAACCCTCATTCTGTCTCCCATAGTTACCATCCTTGTTACAGGCTTTACAGAACCATTAACCCTTGTGGATACCAATGTTACACGGTCAGTATGATTTTGTATTTTACAATGAACATAAAAAAATTGCAGTGATTGACAGAAAAAAAAACTGGGTTAAACATCAATATAAAACTATAATTCTAGTCTGGGACCCACAGAAGTTTTACATTTATGCATCTTGTCTCTTCCTGGTGAGGCTGTGTGTGGTTCTTTAGCAGTTATTATCATTTCATCTCCGTATTCACATTATTCTAATTACACTGACATGAGAGAAGGGGATGTTATCTGTAAGCTGTGAAGCACTCTGCTCTAAAGCAAACAATTAATTAGTTTATTAGATTTCTTTGTTTGTTAGAGATAAAACACTTTTCTCAAGCTGCCGAAAGTCCGACCTGAGGTGACGTCACTCTCTGCTCTCAGTTGCTGACCTGTGTGCACTCAGAGCAGATAAGAGACATTTTATCTCCTAAACAAAGCAAAAAAAAAAGCAATATATTTGGAAAAAATCTTCAATTGCCTGTCCCTACCTGTTGAAAGCTAATCTTTGTAGTGAGACAACTCCTTTAAAGCCCATCAGACGCCACTGATGACTGTCATGAAAGAATCCTTATATGTCCATTTGCAGCGCTGCAAGAGAGGTTCTAGACAGAACCTCTGATGCAGATATATACTATGCCTAATATATACAACATAAAGGAAACTTCAGCTGTGAAGTTGGACATGTCATATGATGTCATCGATGGGGCTCAGTACTTTTCCAATTCTTACCTCACACAATAATAAAATCATAGGTTGAACACATAGCAATGAGTCAGAGCTCAGCTTTCGTTTCTTATTCTACTCTGGAAAAATTAAGGATGAGCTGTGATTGGTTGCTATGGGCAACTAAAACAGTCCGTTAGACACTTTTCATAAAGGAGACCCATAATCTGGATTTAACAAGCAACATCGGCATTTCTATAAAATAACATATTTTGAAATCCAACAGTTTTAAACCTTTTTTTTTAGCACAGAATTGTAAAATAATCTTTAAATAAAATACAAAAATGAAACTCTGCAATTTGATAATCCAGCAGCCAGCCAGCCAGCCTCATCGGTGCCAGGGTAAAGGAATAGCACTGTACACAAATAGAGTGTGATGTACTGTATAATCAACCCTAAAGTGACCCCGTTCTCTGATTTCTAGAAAGCCATCTGCTAACTGGGACCCAAACCAAGAAGAACTTAACAGCAAAAGGGAACTACTGTACATTCCCTATACCTACATATATCATATGCATAAGTTTTGTTCCTGCTTCAAGTATGCTCTTCTTCACAGATGGTTGCACAAAGCCGCTGTCCTTATAACATAATAGACAAGTTTACAAATCTAGAAATGCCAATCACTATGACAAAGAGGGCATAATGGATTAATTTTACATGTCCTTTACACAGATCTCAATTCATCAATGTGAATGGTTTCTCAAAGCGAAGATAAAATATAATTTTGCAGTTTATTTTCCTTTTTATCATAAAGTCAATGTTCACACGGCTTATTTCAGAACGTATTTACCTAGGATTTCCGATCGTAAATACGTTCCGAAATCAGTTGCAAATCAGTTGCAAATAAGTGTCACTAAATGTGGCACGTATTTGGCACTGATTTCCCGACAGATTCACAATCCCCATTCATATATGGGGTGAATCCGTCCGGAAATAAGTGACATGCGAATTGTTTCTCCAGACGGATTGTGGCCGCAATCTGCGGCCGCAATCCGGCAGGGAAATGCGTGTCGTCTAAACGACGACACGTATTTCCCATTAAAATCAATATAAAAAGGCCTGTTACTTATTTGTAACTGATTTCGCAACGGATTTACTATCATAAATACGGCTGTAAATCCGTTGCGAAATAAGCCGTGTGAACGAGCCCAAAAAGGCAAAATTTGTAATAATTTATTTTATTTATCAATGTTACATAGTTGTTAAAGTTGATAAAGTTGATAAAGTTGAAAAAAGACACAGGTCCATCAAGTCCAATCTTTTTGTGTTATATTTGGGACATTAAAAGGTTTCTACCACCACTTTGTTTCGCCTCCTCAATGTTTGGTGCACTTATTGGTGCATAACGAGCCACTTTCGGACACATTTAGAAAGTGCTGTGAAGATACAACTGAGCAAGCGTGGCCAGCAAGGCAGAAGATAGTGCTGTTTAGAAACCCATTAACAACAACCAGTACACAGAGGAAACAGAGAGGAGAGAACTGATGTAATATGGTAAATGTTTTTTCATTAATTTTATTACAAACTTGATTAAATGTGCATTTTGGATGTTCCCACATTAATATTATACAAAGGTCAAACCCCTTTAACTTAGTACTATTGGTAAATATCCCATTTTGTTGGAATTAGATCTCTACACATGGTTTTAGGGTCACAGGTAGCAAGATGCATAGGTAGGGGTTACTTTGGTAGTGCAGGGAAGACTTTAGCAAGCCACTTTAAACAACTAAAACTTTAAAGGGGTTGTATCATTTCATTGAACGGTCTTCAGAATAAGGGGACAGTGAAAACAAGTAACTTTGCAATTAGATGTCATTAGCAAAGCTGTCTTGTTATCAAGATCCTTTATCTTTTGTTTCTGTTTACGCTGATCTCCAGTGCTGGTCGGATCCCTCCTCCTTGGATTTCACTAGCTGAGAGCTCATTTACATTCTGTCAGGCCCCCAGTCGGCTGTATTCACTGAGCTTACATTCCTGCCTCTCATTCAAAGTAAGGGACCGGCACATTTTCACTCTGCAAAGGCAGAAGAAACAGAATAACACTGCAGGGCTTCTATAATCTGAAAACAGCACAATTGTGTGACTGTGCCTAAACATAGAAGGAGCACTAGAGGCCGAGAGCCTTTCACTCTGCACAGCTCTGGAGGGGTTTATACAAGACTGGATTCTATTGTAACATGAATGCAAGCCTATTGTATGTAAACAGATCTTACATACTCTGCATAGGGAGAGACACAGTGACATGTGGAGGGAGGGGGGCGGACACACGGAGCCAGAATGAACAGTGAAGGGGGGGATGATGTCATCCCTTCGGTTAAGAAACACCCAGCTGGGAGGGGAAGAAACGCCCCTGAATTTCTGTAACTGAGAGGCTGTGAGAGCACTGAAGCAGGCTACCTGACAAAGCGATACATCCCCTTTAATTTCACTGGCTGCCATCGGTAATTTCTACTCTTTTACTTTACACTTGTTTTAATAAAATAGGGTTGTTTTTTTTTTGTTTTGTTTTTTTTTGCATTTTATAATGCACAGTTTCCAGTGCCATGTCTCACTGGTCTTCTATCGACATGTCATCAATTCAGAATGGAGAGGTCACAACTACAGCTACTGATTGCCTCTAATACATCACTGATTGGAACTGCCCACTTTTGATTAGTGATGTAAATTAATTACATGTGGCCGATTCAACCAATCAGCAGCTGCGACATGCAATTTCGGAAGTGACAGCCTGTCAACAGAAGAACAGAGAGACTCTGCACTGCAACCGGGGACGGATGAAGGGGAGTATAAGGTTTCTGGCTATTTAAAGGGCTGTTCCCACAAAGCAATGTTTACTGCACAGGTAAGTTCTCAGCTAGCTGTGAGCCAACCGGGCATGAGAATGAGGAGGATGTAGCTTGCGACCCCCATTCACCTCTATGGCAGCTTCTGAATGTAACTGAGCACACACTATTGGCTTTATAGGGAACCCCCAGAAAAGTGAAAGGAGAGGATTGCTGCAAGCACCACCCTCCTTATTTTCATGCACGGTCGGCTCGCAGCTAGCTAAGAGTCAACCTGTGCAGTACACTTTGCTTTGTGGGGACACCCTTTTAAGCAGGGCTCAAGGATTTGATAATATTTTTTTATGGGAGGTAGACAACCCTTTTAATGAAGATACTTCCTAATGGCACCAGAGCATCTTACCTCTCTGCTGCAGAAGTGTAAAACAGACTTACTGCTCTCCCTGTTCTGACTACAGAATAAAGACTGACAATTATAGTAGACTAAGGTCTATGCAAGAGCTCTAAACTACAGTCTAAGGGCAACATGTATGAATGGGCCGCACCAGTTATTTGGCCTGATGTCTGCCAAAATAAACTGTTGAAGCCCCTGCCTGACATATGTATGAATGGTTGTGTGTCAAAAAGTCTGACATCCTCGCCACTTTTGTCTGCGCCAATTCTTAGAGGGCGTGTTGTGCCACACTCATAAGATTAGACAAGATTTATGAATGTGGCCTGACAGAATGTGGCGCAAAAGTGTCAGACTAATCCATACCAATTTCAGTGGCAAGGCCGAGACAAATTTTGACACAGAAAATCCTTGTGCCACTTTTTTGATGCATACATTTATCTCACAACAGGACACACTTATATTGAGCTGTGAGACACTTTCATACATACTTACAAAGTCCACACCAACTTACTGAGAAGTACGATTGTCGAGGCAGTGTCGCTTTTCATACAAGGATACAAAGAGTAAATCTTTTTTTTTTTAAATTGAAAGTTTTTAATTAAATTTTTTAACATAGGTAAAAGAAGACATTGCACACATGTACATTTTAACAAAGGTGTTCAGCATACAAGCCTAACAAAAATCATCTAATGAAGAAACATGGAAAAGTCAGGTTGAATATGCCGTATTTGAATGTCCTGAGAGTTATAAAGGAGAAGGCTGTAACCTTAAGTGCTAATGTCAGAGCTTAAAAAACATTGAAGTGAACTTTTTAAGTCATGAACATATAGAAAATTTAAGACAAAGAGACAGGTAATGGTACATACAAAGGAAAGAAGGTTCAGGGTAGGGTGGGTGACCACGAGGGAAAGGGGCTTCAGGGAGGCCCCCAAAACCCTTATTTAGAGTTTGGGGCGCGAAAAAAAAAACACCCCGGCCCAAACCACTTTCTTCTAAAACTAAATTTTTTTTGTCATGTAGGGGGGGGCCGTTAAATATTCCATAGCCTGACTTTTCCCATTTTTTGGCATAGGCCCCCTGGGGCGGGGGTGGCCCCTGTCTGGGGCCATTTTTCCCCAAAATCAGGCACCTGGCCGCCGTTTAGAATGTTTAAGCTTTAAAGAAGAAGGTCACCCTTTTAGAGGAAAACCCTGAAACCGGGCCATTCACAAAAAAAAGTTGGGGGTCAAGGGGAACCCCTTACCGTCAAGACCCTGTGCAGGAGATTTGCATTGCGACCAGAAGCCCGGAAAATTTTCGGACAATCCCAAAAGGGGTATGGGGGACGTCCCGCCCGCGAATTAAAACATCTCCAACAGGTCTGGGCGCTGGGGGTTTTCCCATTATGTAGAACTTCGGGGGGTGGTATCAAAAGGAGAAATTATTTTTTTAAAATTTTTCCCCTATATGTAGTGATTTTTTCGGGGGTTGGGCCGCCGTTTTCCCATAGGGCTTTTTTCACGTCGAGTGGGGAAAGGGCACTGTTTAGGTATTTTCCCCACTTGCCAGGGATTTAATGTGCGGAGGTTCGTCGGGGAGGGGTTCTGAGAAAGGGTGTAAAAGTGTCGAGAGGGCCCTCTTGTGGGGCCCCTCCCTTTAAACAATCTGTTCAAATGGGGGTTGGTATAGAAAAAACGTGGATGTCCCCAAAACATAGAAGAAAAGAGGTGTTTTTATCGGAGGGGGTTTAAAAAATCTCGTTTCTTTCTGGGGAGTTGATTGCTTCTGGAGAGTAGGAAAAGGGGATCAGTTTTCCGATCCCTCACCCGGGCCCAATCCCCCACGAATGGGAAAATTGGGACCATCCCCACCCAAACGGCCAAAGAAACCCGGGCCTCGGGGACCCAGTAAAATGGAAAGAAAGGGAAAAGTACATAGAAAGGAGGGCCTTTGGGGACCCCCAAAAGGCCAACTTAAATTTTTTTCCCCAGGGGTTTTTCCCAAAGTCTGTGGGTAAATCTGATAGGGCCCAAAAGGAAAAGCCCAGGGTTGGGCAGGGTGAGAATGCAAAGGAGTGAATTAGGATGGTTTGGGGGGAAAGAAAAAAAGCTTCTCGACCCTCCACCCCTTTTTAAGAGTGCGCTTAAAGGGGAAGCCCATGCGGGGTTTGCTGGGGGGGGGAAACCCCAGTAATAAAGGGAAGGACGTCGGGGAAAGGCCCAAAACCTCCTTCTTTTTTGCTGGCTTCGATTTACCTTTAGGAAACCCCCGGGTCCCGGACCCTTTCCCCATTTTAAAACAAAAGGATGGCTCCCTTGGATGGAGCGCAGCCCCCACCTATGGGGACCCAAAAGGGAGGTCAAAAAAAAAGATAGAGGGTTTGGGGGGGGATAGACTTTTTAACGTGTTTTCCCCCCAAAAAAAGGGAGAGCAAAAAGGGAATGCCCCCTGGAGAGACAGGTTCTTTTTTTCCCTTAAAGAGCGGGGGGAAAGTTTCCCGCTTTGATTTTGAGCAATATGAGCCGTAATCTGGGTTCCAGGAAATTTTGGTGGTGCTTTTTGGGGGGGGCCCCAATTTAAAAAGGGGTTTTGGGTTTGAGAGAGATTATTTTTTCCCGGGGGAAAATTTTTTGGGGGGGTTTCCCATTTTAGTGGTATTTACTTTATCCCCAGAGATTTTTCCAAACTCGGCAAGGGGGGTGGGGGACGTTCGGGAAACGAGGTGTGTTCTGGGTTAAAACCGCCCAAGGGGAGGATTTTCATCCGCAAAAAAGGGACATTTTAAAACTCCCGGGCCCCTGCCCGGATGTTTGGGGATGTCGGGGTTTGGGCTCTTTATGGCACCCTGAAAGGGGCTGATGAAAAGAGCGCAAATAGAAAGGGGGGGGAATCGGACCCCCCTTTTTGTCGGGTCCGTTTTGGTTTGGGAAAAAGTTTTTTTGAGTGCGGGGTGGAAAACTTAAGGGAAAGGGGTTTTGGGAAAAAGGGGGTTATAAACCCCTTTTTAGGGCCGTCGGGGTTTGGACCGGGAAAAGCTAAGTGTACAATGTTTAAAAAAGGAACGGCCGTTTTACCCTATAAAAGGGCCTTTTCTGCACCCAAAAAAAAGGGAAAGGGGCCCCTTGCCCGATTGATAAATTGACCGCACCCCCAGACCCAATCGTTATGCCTGTATTATCCCCCCTTGCCGAGAAGGAACAAAACCCCCCTGGTCCCGGGTAAATTTTATCTGGGAGGGGGCCAGGGTTTTAAAATTTCTGTTAGCTAATATTTTTGCATATATTTTCGGGTCCGAATTGGGGGGAGGGCAATCGGTTTTTAATAGTTGGCACTTTCTGCAGGGGTCCTTGCCTGATTGTGAATGGGGGTAATAGGGAAATTTGGGGACAGTGACTCGGGGAAAAGGGAGCCCCTTCCAAAAAATAAATTTATTTTGGCGGGAACTGTACGGGCTAGGGTCCCTTAAAATTAGGTAGGGGGGAGAATCAGGCCCGGGGGCCCCCTTACTTTTTGGGTAGGGCCCCTTTAATGCCCTCCGGGCCAACTCCTCCAATTGAATAGGGGGACCAAATTGGGTAAAGCCTCCTGAGGGAAGGGGGTCAGGGGAAGATTGGCGCAAAAAGCCCTGTTTGATTTTTTGGGGCCTTTTACCCTTTCTGGGGTGGGGGTCGAGAGAACAGTGAGAAAGATCCGAGAAAACAAAGGAAACAATTTAGAAATTTGGCCCTTGGGGTTCATATTCAGGGTACCATCTTTATTTTAAAGGGGCCCCTGTGGCTAATGGGAGTTAGACAAATTGTTCCTTAAGTCCCCTAGCTGGTTTTGGGGGGTGTCCCCTTTTTGGGCCCATATTATAGTACTTTTTTCGGGGGTTTAAAAGGAGGAGTTTCTCCTCTCTGTAAAATTGCTATGCCCTTTTCAGGTAAAATACGTAAAAGCCATTTAATGCCCCTTTGAGAGTAGAAACCCCTGGGGTATGGGAAAACCTCCTTTCAGCCTTTTCAGGAGGGGGGGGTGGGGTTTGTTGGTCTTTTTGTTTAGTCCCTTTTCAACTGGGTTTCAAGGGCAATAAGGGGGCCCCCGGAAAACCCGCTTTGGGGGGTTTCCCCACAGGATAGAGGGGGGAGACCAAAGCCCTCTTTAAAAGGTTTAAAAATTGGGGAAAAGGGGTTTTTCGCTTAAATTTCTCTTCGGGGGGGGTTTTTTTAAAAAGGGGAAATCCATTTGGGCCCCGCCGGGGGGGCATGATCGGAGTGGGGTAACTGGAAGTCAAAATCACCCGTGACGGGGAGGGGTTTTGGGAAACCAGGTAATAGGTCCGATTTTAAAGAACCCTTTAGCATAAAAGGTGGGAAAACATTCCCAAAAAAAAATAGTCGAGTCTGGTGTGGGTTGATGGGGGTATGAAAAAAAAGATTTAACCCCCCCCCCCCTTTATTTTGGGGGTTGGTTAACCCTCCAGAGAAAAAGAGCCCCTGAGTTTGGGAAAGGGACCCTTTCTGAAAGCTGTGAGAGCCTAGCCAAAAGAGGGGACCCAAGCCCTCCCCCCCGCAGCACACCTATCCATAAAATTTTGAGAAGTTAATTTTTAAAAAATCCCCACCCAAAAGAAACCCGTGGGGGGGAAATTTTTCGGTCAGTTTGGGAAAACTCTATGAAAAAAAGGTTTTTGAGAAGTATTTGGCACTTTCCCACGTTAAAAAAGGGTGATGGGTTTTTCCCAAAAAACCGGCGTGGTTTTTTAAAAATGTTGTATTGCCCTGGGGAAATGGGGTAAAGGACGCCTTTGTACCGGGCAAGGGGGGGAAATTTTTTGGGGATATCAATATCCCCCAAACCCGCTTTTTTCTTGTCTTTAAAAGGCAGAGAAAAAAACTTTGGGGGTTTACTGTGCTTGGCAAAATTGAACGACCCCTTAGGGGTCATAATGAGGTTCCCCTGAAGGAAGACTACTTTCGGGCCCGGGAAGATCTGCATTTCCTCTTGGCCACCCTTTCTTTTAAATTTTGGAATTAAGCCCTTTGGCATTTAGGGAAAGACGGGGGGACCAGGGTTTGAGCAAAAAAAGGGGTCCCAAATATCCCACTAGTTGGGTCGCAGTGGGGAGGTTTGGAGAAGGGGGACACCCTTCTGGTTTCCAGTACGGTAGAGGGCTCAGGGGGGGGGCCCAAAAAAAAAGGGGGGGGGGGGGAAATGGGAAAAAGGAAAAAAAACCCACTAAAAAGGGAAAAAACGGGGGGGGAAGACAACAGAGGGATCACAAGTAAAATGTACACCCTGGCGAAAGGGGCAGTAATCAGTGGGGAAATTTGGGGGCACTGCCCTTTCTAAGGCCCCAAAGAACCCCGGGGAAATTTCGGAGGCTTTTGGGGTTTGGGCGGGTTACCATTGGGGGCCCTAGAAAGGGCCCGGGCAGCGGGAATTCCCCCTTTTAAAGGTTAAAAACCCTTTTTTGTTCCTTCTATTTTTTCAGCAGAGAGGTAAAGGGAGAAAAACCGGGAAGGAGAAAAAAGGGAAAGTTCACACAAATAAGCAGGTCTTTTGGGTAAAAACCCAACCAAAAGGGTTCTTCAAATTTTTAAAAACTAACCCGGTATAAGCCCTATTTCAAAAAAAAGAGCTGGAAAAGCAAAAAAAAGAGACAAAAGCCCCAAATGGGAAAATATGAGAGGTTCAAACTTAGCGTCCGTGCTTGGTCCCGGGTTCCTACCCGGGGGGCAGGGCCTAGCTTTTCGGCCGGAGGAAAAGGCACCAGGAGAGCTTTTCCCTTGTGGTTTTTAGTGGTTCCCAAAAACAGGGGGGTGGAGGTGGGAGGGCAGAAATTTTCCCCAAATCATCCAGCTTAGGAATGTGGGATCGGATTTGTCTTGCAGAAGGTCGGCAGGCCGAGATGTTTTTAGAACTGCTGACGGGCCCTTTACCCTGCAGAGGGGCGAAGGGGAAAATTCCACCCATACGGGATACGCTTCTCTTTTGAATGGGGCCCAAAAGCAGTCTTAGGTGGCGCTTTTTGTAGGGTGTGCCCGGAAGGGGGCAGAGAAAATTTTAATAAGGAAACCTTTGGGAAAACTTTGTGGTTTTCGTTTTCTTGCCCTTTTCCCTGATGGCCTCCTTTACCGTTAATTTTTTGGTTTCATTTAAAACAGGGAGAAATGTCCCGATTTAAGAGGGGTGGAGCCTTTTTGGCCCAAAAAAACCTGGGGCTCTTCAAAATTCATAGGTTGGGGGGGAGAGTTCCCCAAAAATTGGGGGGGAATTATTGTTTTAGAATGGCTTTCGGATTTTCCCTCCCCCCGTGCCTCAGGAAGGGCCCTGGACCCAAATTTTTTGTTTCTTCGGCCCCCGTTTTTTTTCCGGGCCTCGGGGCCTTTTCGAGCCGATCCCCGGGCCCGGATATTGTGCAGAGATAGAGGGGTGAATTTTGGGCCCGTACTTTCGGGTGTTATCGTGATCCCCTTCCGCATTTCCAACGGGATGTATTTGCTTGATGTCTGTCTGTGGAAAGTGACCTCCCCTTTTGATCAGGGCCTCAATTAAACCCTGGTTGGCAGTTGAAGTAAAAAGGTTGGCCCCCGGGTGGAGATCAGTGGGGTGGGAAGGGGGGTGTTGGGCTGAAGAGGAGCAGGGATCCCTGCCAGGAGAAGGAACCCATGCCCCGAGTCCATCGGGGGTGAGGTGAGAGAGGGGGCCTAGGGGTCCAGGATGTCTGGCCCCGAGGAGGGGGGTTGGTTTAGCCCAACATCTAGCTCAGGCGCTTTCGCTCTATTATTTTAAAAATGCTTTCCCAAATTTTAGGCTTTTTTCTGCGGCCCGCCGGGCCCGTTTCGGGGGCCCCTGGGGGGAGGGGCCCCACCCCGAACCATAGCCGTAAGATTTTAAGCTTCAGTTTCCGGGGAATTCCAGGCGCATTTTCTGGGTTTGGGAAAATTTAAACCACTTTTTAAATTTGGTTTCCTGAGCCCTAATTGGGTTTTTTAGGCTAGAATGCGCCTGATTTTAAAGGGGCGGGAGTAGAGTGGGGTTCATAAAAAAACCCCCGGCGCCTTTTTTGCTTTCTTATGCTCATAAAAATTGGCATCTAAGCTAAATAAATATTCGGGGCGCCCTTGTCCAAATGAAAGGGGTTTTCTTACCAAAAAGATTTTTTGCCTTTAAATATGGGGGGCAAAAAGGGAAATTTAAAAAATGATTTTTCTTTTTTTAGGAAGTTTTTTATCTTCTGCTTTTCCACGGTTTCCAACTAACCCCTCTCCACTTAAGCCAAACAAAGGCGAATGGTGATGTTATTACTCTTGGGCTTATCAGCAGCATAGGAGCTTTTGTATGCTTCTTTTTAATTTTTTAACACTTTTAGGTTTGTAGGGCCTTATCCCACTGCTTAAACTCGGTTATCACCAAAAACCCTTTTAAAAAAGACTTTAGGGGCCCGGAATTTGCAAACTAATTTTCCAAAAACGGGTGTAGAACCACTTACACCTAACCCGACGTGTGAGTCTGAAGGCTTGTGAAAAAACATGGTGGGGACAACCTTCCCTTTTCTAAAAGGGCCCCGATAAGGATGGAAGCGTTGTTGGGGCGGTGTCATACATTTTGTTTTTAAATTTTTCGAAAGGAACAAGGGTTTTTTTAAAAAATCTGTATAAAGGGTTTTAAAGGGAAGGTTTTTAAAAAAGGAGCCTGATTCTTTTTTTGGATGAAAAGTACACTACCCAATTGCTGTGCTAAATAAATCACCAACACTGACTTCATTTTATAAAGTTTACTGTAAATTTAATGAAGAAGCAATAATTTGCATTTTCTTGGAAGTGGAAATGAGAAAATATTATAGATTTTTCTTTTTAATGAATGTTGTATATCAGTTAAACATTTATGCATTGTCCAAAGGCGACTCTAAACTGAATTCAGATGTGCAATTATGTGTGGCTCACACGGGAATAAAACAATAGAAAATTGCATTTCAAAGCCTTTGTTACAGTTTAGGCTTCACATGGTTTTTTGTTTTTGGGGTAAAAAAATTTACAAATAAAAGTTTCACCCTTTTTAAAAAAACTCTTTATAGCATTTCTGTGATCCTGAAATCATACGAACATGGGAAATTTTCATTTTTTAAACTTCGGGGGTTTTTCTACAAATCAGATCCACTTTTGGGTTTTCTAAAAGGGGCAACCCCCCAAAAAAAAATTTGCACCGTAAAATAAAATTTTCCCCAAAAAAAACCAAAAAAACAAAATGTTTTGTGCATTTTATTGTGCAGGTCAGGTGGACCTGGCCATAGGGGTTTTTAACCCCTCAAAAGGGGGTAATATTTTTAAAAAAGAATCAAAAAATGTTTTCCCCTAGGGTTTTTGGTATAAGTTGCTTTTTGCTGGAAAAAGCAAAAAAAAGGGGTAATACACAGAGATTTATCCAAATAGTTTCTTGGAAATCCAGCAGCAGCTCATAGCACAAAAAAAATATGGTAAAACTTTATGAATATTAGTTGAAACAAAAGTCCTTGGCCATTTTTCTCGAACACTTATGACTCCCATCAATTAGCAAGACTAAAAAGTCGTTGCAAAAATCAACTCCTTATCTCAAGGATTAAACACATCAATTTATACCATGGTCCTACATTTGCTTAAACAGCTACTATGTAATACCACATTATGACTGCAGAGGATGTTACAGGGAAAATGCACACTTTTGCACTTACTAACTTCCTGACAGATGGTGCTTAGCTTATTGCTATTGAGATCACATTTAGGGTGGCTTCTTACGGTCAGCTTTTCAGATGCACTTTTTGGAGCCAAAACGAGGAATAGATCATAATTGGACGATAGATATTAAGGAAAGGAAAAACTGAGATTGTTTGCTTTTAATCCATTTTTGGTTTGGACATAAAAAACTGCGTCTAAAAAGCTTAAAGTGTCCAAAAGGTTACAACCCATCCTATTGTAACGAAGTAAACACAAACTCTATATTACAAAAAATGTACTTACAGTCTACTCAGTATGATCAAAGGATTATGTGACATGTGTTGTGTATAAGTCTATGCGTCTGCTTTTCAGAAAAACAGATGGGATCTGCTCTTAACATGAATCACCATGGTCAAACTTGCAGAAAATATGAAGATCATCTAGAGAAAATGACCAGATCCAAAGATACAATTTAAAGTTCCATTTTGAAAGTCACCAAATCAGATAAATACTTTATTTTTTTTTGATTCTTTAAAATCATGGTATATACATGTTGGTTCCACAATAACGCTTATGCATTTTAGAGCTTATCCTTATCTCATAGCCGTACTGAGTACACAATGTACGCTATAACTAAGGATAAGCTCTGAAATGGCAACCGTTATTGTGGAATCAACATGTATGGACTGTGATTTTTAAGGATCAAATTAAAGTCAAGTTTTATTATTCATGTGTAGACTTGCAAACATAAACTTTAGGGCGACATCTATGAATTTGCACGCGGAAGGAAAGCCCTGGAACACGGAGAGGAAGAATAATAGAACTGCATATTCACAGGGTATGCACAGGAGTAGTAACTCATGTTTCTTACCTTGAGAAGCAAAAGATGCAATAATGGGAGTTTCATATGCTTCTTTTTCCAGTATATAAAAACTTAGCTCACATGCTCAGCATTGTAAAATAAAAATTTTTCATTGCTTAGTTATTTCACTAATAGTTAAATGGATTTTAAGAATAAGGTAGGAAAGCCTTGTGCGTAATAGACAATCCTCAAGGCATTGACCCATACACAAATTTTCCAACTATAAAGTGTTAATTAGTGACTCCAATTAATGTAAGTTAATTCTGTATAATTAACATCTTTAATTCACAGGTCGGAAAGGGAAGCATATTTTTTAGGCTCAGGAGGTTGTTTCATAAATGCCAACATAAATATGCTTAAAACACAAGGCCTAAAGCAACAACAATGGAAGATTAAACATTTACTCTATATAGCAATGCCTGCTGGAACAGAAAATCACTGCCAAACTGAATGTGTAACAATAGTGTGGTGTTTCTGCGATGACATAAACATGTTTAATCAATAATGTGTTAAACATCATAATCATCCATGAATATTTTATGTGTACCTGTCAATCATTTCTTCAGCTTGTTTCTTTGGTTGTGTGTAGAGGGTTGCATAAGTATATACTAGAAACATTCATTTTTAATACAACTTCTGTAGTGTCGTACACATATGTAGTACACAAACCAATTTCTATTGATTTGTTTGTAGCATACTGTATTTCAGATAGCTTTGTTGTCAGAATGAATGGGTGAATGTTGTGGGTCTTTGTGTTTGGGAGACAGTGTTATGAGACAAAGGGGATACTGGTCGGCACAAGTGGAATTCATGTGCTATGTTTTCCTTGCACAGTATAGAGGCTTTGTTATAGGGCTCCGATGACTGACATTTCCTAGGTTCATTGTGGGAAACATTGTTTCTGGTTGCAGAATAAGTTTCTTTTCTTATTAATTTCTCTGCCGAGAGCACTGATCAGTTAAAACTGAATGCTGAATACACGTGACTGAATTTTGAAGTGGATCTTGATATTGATTTTACTGAAGATTTTTTCTAAAAATTGACTTCAATGGGGAGAGGCAAATAATCTGCAGTAAAATCTAAAGATAAATCCTTTATGCAGATTTTTATTTCAGCAACAAAATCTGTGGTAAGTTGCATTCACTAAAGCTGAATGTATGCATTGGATTTGCTGCAGATTTTGGTGACAGATTGTTATCTGGATTTTAATGTGGAAATTTATTTTTTACAATACCTTCAATGGGAGAAGGCACAATGCATGGCACACGTTTATTTGCAGATTTTACTGCAGATTTTGCCTTCTCCCATTAAAGCCAATGTAGAAAAATCACAGTAAAATCCAGGAACAAACCACACAACAAATCTGCACAGATCAAGCAGCAAAGCTGTTGCATGTGCATTCACACTAGTGAGGGCTATGGTGCTAACCAGATGTGTTGGCCTCCTCCATTGTAAGGATATGGAAGTGCATGATGTGAGACTAAACAATGTCATAACTTTTTATGATATAAGACCTTTAAAGCATGGCATAGTTGACTATTTCCTAAGAATGACATCGGTGAAAGTTTCCCTTTCTTTCTTTGTGAAGTTCTCAACCTATTTTTATGAAAGGCAATGAATAGAAGAGTGGATCTGATGACTACAGTGGTGAATTTAACAAGTGAGTCTCACTACAAACATTTTAGTATTGAAAGCCACCACAATGGTCCCTAACTAGAGATGGACGAATTGATTCTAACGAGTGGAGTTCGTTTAGAATTTCAGGAAAATTTCGGTTCTGAACGAAGTCGAAGTTTGGGTAGACTTCGCGGGAGAGGAAACGAGCGTGCCTTTTGATTGTTAAAATGGATGACGAGCACATGGCGTTACTTGGGGCATAGAAACTCCTGGGAGGAAGAAAGGCATAGCCTGCAAGACATGTGCAGGATGAATCCAATCAGAGACCGGCGGGATTCTGTACGTCACCAGCACTATATAAGGTTCGGGCGCCATGCTCGCTCTCACACTCCTCTCACTGTATGAGCTGGCTGTGCTGCCGCGGCGGCTTATGATAGGCTGATACTAGAACTCATTTTGATTACAGTCGATATTTGGGGGTTGTCACAGTTGTCTCAGAGACTGCTTCTCTTACGTTTTTATTCTGATTTTGTGGGTATTGGAACTGAAGTCCATGTGGTGCGTCCAATGCTCCTGCATATACAATTTTATGCTATCTGTCACAGCCCATTGATATCCAAGGGTTATATACAGCCTGTTCCTGTTGTATTCATTTAAAGTAACAGCATTTTTACATCAAATTCCACTTTTATTTTGCGTTGTTCTGTGTTGTGGTTACAAAAAGAAACGTTCTTTTCACTCGCCAAAGAAGCAAATTTGCCTGTTGCATAAATCATAACCAAGGTTAATTACAAGTTTTTCTGTGGTTGTGTACTATAAATTAAACACGCCATTATAAACACGCTACAATGCTGGGTAATTTTTTGTTGTCAATTTCTTGTGCGGGAATTTACATCCGGGGTTAATTAAAAGCGTTGTTCTGCTGTTGTGGTGACTAACAAAGAAAATTTCTTTTCACCGCCCAAAGAAGCTATTTGGCCTGTAGCTAAATTCCTACGAAGGTTAATTACAAGTTTTTATGTTGTTGTGTTTCGTAAAATACACGCCGAGCCGAGTTTTATCATCGCAACAAGGCTGGAATTTTTGGTTAGCACATTTATTTGCCAATTTACATCCAAGGGTATCTATAGTATTTTTCTGCAGTTGAAATTAGTTAAACGAAACGTTCTTTTTCATTGCCAAAAAAAGGAAATTTCGGCCTGTAGCATAATTCACAAACAGAAGGTTTAAGTACAAGTTTTTCTGTTGTTGTGGTGTACGTAATTTACATGCCATTGTTAACACGCTACAAAGCTGTAATTTTTGGTTGCTCATTTCTTGCGTTGTTCTGCTGTGGGGTCACTAAAGAATCGTTCTTTTTCACTCCACCAAGAAGCAAATTTGTGTAGCATTAATTTCATAACCGAAGGTTATATAAGATGTTTGTGCTCTTTATATTCATGTAATTACACAAGTTTTTTTAAACGACATACATGTAAAAATTTTCCTGCCCATTTGTGGAGGCGCAATTTATATCACAGGGTGTACCAAAAGCTGGATACGGGTTCATTTGGAGTCAAAATACGGGTGTGTATTTATCTATTTACAGATATTGTCCTCAAACAGTGTCTGTACATTTTTAGAACAAAACAGTTATGTCAGACAGAGAGGTGGCAGGGCTCTTCACCTGCGGCGAGTGGCAGTGGCAACAAACATTCCTGGGAGGGCAACAAGGTCGCAGGCACTGAAGGGGAAGTCGCACCAAGGGGTCACTCGGTGAGCCAACAAACTGCCAGCTGTCATCTAGCGGGCCGTGTGTTGACCAGCAACCCAAGGGTTTTTTTTTGATTGGTTGACTAGGTCATCCACTTCCTTACCAGAATGACATCTTGACAACCCAGCCAAGAGTCGGTGGGTCGTCAGACCACTAACCCTTAGTTGGCAGCGGCCCTCACTCTGTCCTCAACGCTCTGTTCCCGTCCGGTTCCTCAGCCAGAGATCTACTATGTGTCTGGGCTCAGCGCCACTCTATAGCGTGTGATATATTATAGGAGGAGGGCAGTCAGCTGCTACTTCGGCAGCGAAGAAATTGGGCCAATATCCCCGACTTCTAGCAGTAGCGGCACTGTATAGATGTGGAGAGTGGCAGGGGAGTTCATGGTGTGAGCCTTGGCATTCCAAGACTGGTGATGAGGACTGGCAGCTGACGATTGAAACACAAATTTAGTAGGATGATGTAGCCGACCGCAGTGGGAGCCGGGTGAGGTATGGGCTTCATTATCGTTCAGGAGAAGAGGGCGTCAAGCTTGATTCGTCTGGCACCGGCGACAGCCAGCACGTGGGTCTGTGTGTGGGCCGTGAGTCTAGCAGGATAGCTGCAGTTCTGGAGGTCGGGAGCAGCGACCACGGGGTTAATAAAAACCCCTTTCACAGGTCAAAAGAAAGTAGCCGGCACAGGGGCTCAGCAGGCAGCGGCCCGGCAGTAGTCAACTGAGCGGAGCGTGTGGCGGGTTTTAAAATCGATACTCGGCGGTGTGGCAGAGTTCTTTGCTATGGACACCGGAGGAGACGAAATTGGTATATGTAGAATCTGTGGGCAGAAAGTGAAGCGTGGCCAGGGAGCTAACGTTGGCACCCACGGCCGGCGTCAACACATGCCGGTGTTTCATCCGGTGGCTGGGAGAGAAACGGGCTCAGCTGTGGTGGTCATCCTGCCGCGCAGCAACAGCAGGCAGCAGTGACCAGTGGCAGGCATGCATGCCATTGCAGCCAGTCAGGCTCCACACCTCAGCAGACAGGGCGCGTTTCTCTTTGCCATCATCTTCCGGTCCAGAATGCTCTGTCCTGTACTCATGGCGCACAGCAGCGTTCAGCGAGGCGATGTCATAGAGACAACAGTATCCGTCCAACCATCCTAAGGTTCAGAATCTGACCGTGCTCCTATCCAAATTGTTGGTGACTGCAGTCCTCCCTTTCCAAATGGTTGAGGACTCTGCACCGTTCAGAGAACTATGGCTTGTGCGGGCGAGATGGAGAGTTCCAAGCCGTTAATTTCCTTTTCAAACAGGCAGTTACAGCACTTCATAATATGTAGAACAGAAAGGAGAGGCCAGTCCGTGAGCTTTTGGATAGTCCAAGGTTCACGGCGGGCGCGGAGTCTGGAGCTGTATACTACGGTCCAGGGCCGAGTACATGCCTTTAGGGCCATGGGTGACTGTGGCTTCTGCCCATGCACACCAACAACTTGGAAAAGAGACGCGCTATCTCTCCACGTTGTCAAACTGCGGCTCCTGCGCAATGTCGCCTCCACCTCCTCCCCCAACCATCACCATCTCTAGCCTCCACAAGTACAGCTCACATACCACATGTGTTGGGCACAGCGGTGTACGCAGTTCTACAACCTGGCTTGCCTCGGGTGACGAAAGTCACACAGGGGAGGAACTGCTTCCGCGATTCATGCAGCAAAGAAATCGATGTGTGGCTTTCTCCGCGCCAAATGCAAATCGGAAAATCCATGGTGAGGACAATGGGAGTAACATGTATCCGCGTGCCACCGAGGAGGGATGGCATGCGCCCTGCATGGGTACGTGTTCAATCTGGTGTGAAAAGGTTCCTGAAGTCTTCCATCCGATCTTCAGAGATTCTGAAAAATGGCCAGGAAAACGTTATGCACTTCATCCAATTCCTACAAGCCAAGAACACCCTCCTCGAGTTGCAGCGCAAGAACGGCCTCTCCCAACACACTTGATATGGTGTTTCACCCGTTGGAATTCTTGCCTGCCACATGTTGGACCGACTGTATAAAACAAGAAAGGCCATTAACGATTTTTTGATGATCCAAGGCGGACAGGAGTACTCCCTGTGTAACTTTGATGTCAGCCAGTGGCAGCTCATGGCGTGACACTGCCGTTTGTTGAAGCAACGTTATTTGTCAGTCGCCGGGGACTACGGGATGAATTAAACGTCATTCCACTGCTTCATGTCCTGGAAACAGATGCTGAAAAATCTGTCTGGCAGGGGACTTGAGAGTGCGACTAATCTCGCGGCCCACATGAGTCCGGTGGGGACTGAACTGGAGGAGAGGGAGGACATGGAGTAGAAGCATTGTCTGGGGGGAAATGAGTGGATTTTCTCCCCAGGTAACAGGAGGAGGAGGAGCAGGTGCAGCTGGAGGAGGTAGTTTGGAGATGAGGAAGACGAGGCAGATGACAGTATACAATGGAGAGGAGCAGGGGGGACCCCCTCGGAGTCACTTGTGCAGATGGCCCGCAGCATGTTTGATTTGCCTGGCTAGTGAAAAGCCGAATAGTCAACCATCCGGCAGAGGGATGACTTCTGGTTTCTCCCCCTATTGGACCCTCGCTACGGTCCCAAAATGGGAGCCTTTTTTCCCCCCAGCTGCTGAGAGGGAGGGACAAACTCAAAAATACTTTTAGGAAAACCCTCCGTAGTCAGTTGGCCGCTACCTATGTGGGCATCGTCCCTCCTCTGACAGGTCTGACCGGGAGGTTTCTTCAGCGCTCATTTACTACTGCGGGGGCTGCTGGGGAAGGTGTGGGGTAGGAGCAGTACCAGCTCCATTCGGACAGCAACCTAAGTCTGGAGTCACTGATGAGCAGCTTCCTTCACCCGCCTAGTGAGGAGGGGGAGTTGCCAGCAAGCAGCAAGACCTGGAGCAGACCCTGAACCAAAAGGTGGTGGCCTACTTGGACAGCACTCTGCCACCCCGTTAGAAGATCCGCTGGAGTACTGGGCAGCCAAACTGGATGTGTGGCCGAAACTTGCCGATTTTTGCAGTGGAGAAGCGGTCCTGCCCCGGCCAGTATTGGGGAAATCGGGCGGGTGTTCAGTGGGGGGGGGGAGGGGCACGTTCCCCCAGAAACCCGCTTGTCCATGGGAAAAATGGGGAACACTGACCTTTGTAAAAAGGGAAATCAGGCGTGGATGGGGCCGGGAAATTCCCACCCCAATGCCCTTTAGGCGTCAGACTACATCAGCCATGACGCCCCACCCCAAACTTTGAGAAATGGGGGGGTCTGGGTTCAAATTTTCCTGCCCCAACCACAATTCTGAGGCCCCCCCACCACTTTATGCCACACATCTGCTGACGGTTTCTCCATGTCCACCATCTTTACCAGGGACTTAAAATTTTCCCCCCACCTCCCCACTCTGTAATTTTTTGCCAATCTATGACCTCATGCTGCTGTGGGGTTTGCGGTGCCGTGACCCTCCACCCTCTGTCATTGTGCCACTTGTTTGGCCCCACTAAATGTTTTGCCACCTCCGAATTTGTATTGTGCCCCTTCGACCTCATGCTGCGCTGTGGCTAATTTCCGTGACCTACCCCAAATTTTTTTTTTGTGCCACTGTCTGACCTATGCGCTGCGTGGCTGGGTGCCGTCACCTTTCCCTCTCTGTCATTGTGCCACCCCTGTGGCCCGCTTAAAGTTTTGCCACCTCCAGAATGTCTTGTGCCAAAAACTGAAACCCCATGCGCTGCCGGGGGCTGCTTTTCCCTACCCTTTCCCTACCCTTTTTTTGGGGCCACTCTCTGACCTCCCGCTGCTGCTTCCCTGACCTCCACTCACTTCATTGTGCCAACCCCTTTTACCCATCTAGTGTTTTTTCCACCTCCAAAATTTTCATTGTGCCACTTCTGAAACCCCATGTGGGTGCTGTGGCTGCTGCCATGACCTCCACACTTTGTTCCCTTGTGCCCCCCCCTTGACCTATGCTGCTTGGCTGCCCGCCGTGACTCCACACTGTGTCATTGTGCCACTTTTGTGGCCTAAATCCTGTTTTTTTTCCCCCTCCAACTTTCATGGGGCCCTGTCTGACCTCAAAGTGCTGCTTTTGGGGGGCTTTCCGTAAACCAAAACCCCTGTGTCCTTGTGCCACTCTGTGGCCCTTTCTCCGTTTTTTTCACCTCCAAATGTCATTGTGCCACTCTCTGACCTTTAAAAATTCTGTTCTGTTTCCGGGCACCCTCCACACTCTTCACGATGTTGCCCCCTTTAGCCCTCAGCTTTTTTTTTTCCCCGCTTTCGCTGAAAGACTTTATCAGGCTACATTCCCGCTTGAGTTTTTTGGTCATTTTGCCTCTTAAAAACCCAAAGGGGGTTTTATAGTGAAGCGATTTTTTAAAAGCGGCGGCAGGCAATGCAGGGCTTTCTAAAACACAACATTGTTTTGAAAGACCAAAACCAAGCTCCCTTTTGCAAAATTTAAGCATGGCACAAAGTTCTACGAAACCCCCGCAGGGGTCTGTTGGGAGCCCCGGAAATAGCTGGTTTTTTTTTTTAAAAAATGATTCGCCCCCAAGTAATTTGTACCGAAACTAATTTTTTGGGGGGAAAATTTGGGGGGAAGTCACCGAAAAAACGAATTTTTGGAACTTCGGGCCCCTCTTTTTAGTTCTGATGCCCCTGAAAAACTTTTTTTTTGGTTTACCCCGTAATGCCTGCTTAAAAAAAGAAAAATTTTAGTTTTTTCATGGGGGCCCTTTAAAAGTTGGATTGGGTAAATAAGCATACTTCCCCTTTCTACTGTCAAAATGTGATAGTAAAGGCAAAGGCAAATAAATACTATTACCAAATAAAATGCTGTTTCAATGTTGATGAATTTTTTAAATTTTTAAGCTTTGAGCTGGGCGAATTTCCCGAAATTCATTTCGTTCACTTCGCCGAATTTCTCGGCAAAAAATAACTTAGTTCCAAATTACATTAAAAAACAGCTATTTCCAGGCTGTACAGAGCCTGCAGGGTGCTGTAGAACATTGTGCCATGCTTAAATATGCAGAGGGAGCTTGGTTTGGTCTTCATACAATGTTGTGTTTTACACTGACACGCACATGACTCCCGCCGCTCTTAGAATCGCTTCACTATAAAATTACCCGGGCACTTAAGAGGGCAAAACTGACCAAAAAACATAAGCGGGAATGTTGCCTGTTAAAGTCATGCCAGAGAAAGATGCGGAAAAAAAAAACAAGCTGGAGCTCAGGTTTGCAACATTAGTGACAAAGAGTGTGGACGGGTGACGGCGCTATCCACAGCTGGCATGATGGTCCAGACAGTGGCACAATGTGCATTCTGGAGGTGGCAAAAACAGGAATAGGTCACAGAGTGGGAAATGACACAGTGTGGAGGTACACGGCAGCAGCTGCATGAGGTCAGACAGTGGCACAATGACAGAGTGTGTAGTCACGGCTCAGCCCCACAGCAGCAGCATGAGGTCAGTCCTTGGGACTATGACCCACAGTGTGTAGGTCACAGGCTGCAGCAACAGCAGCAGCCCATGAGGTCAGATGGTGGCACAATGACAGAGTGTGGGAGGTCACGGAGCAGCCACAGCAGCAGCATGAGGTCAGACAGTGGCACAATGACACAGGTGGAGGTTCACAGGCAGCAGCAGCATGAGGCTCAGGCAGTGGGCTACAATGAACATTTGGAGGTGGCAAAAATCAGGAAAGTAGGCCCACAGAGTGGGACAATGACACTGTGTGTAAGGTCACGGCCAGCAGCCAACAGCAGCCAGCATTGAGGTCAAGGGACCAGTGGCACAATCACTTTCTGGGGTGGCAATTACAGGGAACGTAGGCCACAGAGGGGACAATGGGACACCAGTGTGGAGGTCATCGGCAGCAGCCACAGCAGCAGCATTGAGGTTCAGACTAGTGGCACAATGACCCCAGTGTGTAGGTCACAGGCAGCTGCCCACAGCAGCAGATGAGGTAAGACGTGGCACATTGACATTCTGGAGGGTGGCAAAAAAAAGGAGTAGGCCACAGGTGTGGGACAATGGTCACAGTTGTGTAGGGTCACGGCAGCAGCCAAGCTGCCAGCTGAGGTCTGACAGTGGCACAATGAAACCAAGATGTGGAGGCACGGCAGCAGCCACAGCAGCAGCGAGGTCAGACTCAGTGGCTCAATCACTTTTCTGGAGGTGGCAAAAACTGGAGTAGGCCACGAGTGGGAACACAATGACCACAGTGTGTTACGGTCACGGCAGCAGCGAAAGCAGCAGAATGAGGTCAGACAGTGGAAAATGACACAGTGTGTAGGTCACGGCAGCAGCCTACAGCAGAGCATGAGGTTCAACCAGTGGCACAATGACCAACAGTGTGGTAGGTCTTCGGCAGCAGCTAGCCACAGCGGAGCAGCATGAAGGTCGAAAGTGGCCTCATGACACAAGTGTGGAGGTCACGGCTGCACAGTCAACAGACATGCAGGCTATGTGGTCAGAAGTGGGCACAATGACAATGTGTAGGTCAACGGGCTGCTGCATCAGCTGCAGCATGAGGTAAGTCGGGGGTGGAAACAATGACACAGTTGTGGAGGTCACGGGCAGCAGCACACAGCAGCAGGCATGAGGGTCAGACGAGTGCACAATGACACAGTTGCGAGGTCACGTCAGCAGCCAACAGCAGCAGCATGAGGTCCAGACTAGTGCTCAATGACATTCTGGAGGTGGCAAAATCAAGGCAGTAGCCAGGAGTGGGACAATCAATGACCACAGTGGTGTAGGTAATGGCAGCAGCACAGCGCAGCATGAGGTCAGACAAGTTGCATGACAATGACACAGTTGGGATGTCACGGCTGCAGCCACAAGCAGCAGCATGAGGTAGGAAGTGGCACAATGACCATTTGGAGGTGGCAAAAAACAAGGTGTTGGACCACAGAGTGGGACTGTGACACTGTGTGGAGGTCACGAGGGCAGCCACAGCAGCAGCATGAGGTACAGGCAGTGGCACAATGACAATTTGGAAGGAGGTGGCCAAAAAAAGGAGTAGGCCCAAAGTGTGGTGACAATGACACAGTGTGGGAGGTCACGGCACAGCAGCATGAGGTCAGACAGTTGGCACAATGACAGATTGTGGTGTTGAGTGGCAATACTTGTCCCTGGTAAAGAGTGTTGGTGGCAGTGGATGAGAGAAACTGTCTGATTGTGTGGCATCAGGCGGGTAGGCGGCATCAGAAATTGTGGCTGAGGCAGGTAGTTTGAACCCTGACTACATTCTCACAGTTTGGGTGAGGAGTACATGGCCTTTGTAGTCTGACGCCATAAGACAAATTGGGGTGTGTGTGGGAAATCTGGCCGATACCATGGCTGACTCATCTTACAAAAGGACAGTGTTCACATCTTCAAATCGGTACAAGGCGGGTTTCCATTGGGGGTAACAATGGCCACCGCGCAATGAACAACCCGCTTGATGCCACACTATGGCGCCGTGCAGGAAGCTTCATCTCACTGCAAACTCAGGCAAGTTGCGGACACACATCCGTTTGGCTGCCCAGTAGTCCAGAGGATCTTCTAACTGGGGTCGGCAGAGTGGCTGTCCACAAGTAGGCCACACCTGTTGGTTCAGGGACGGCTCCAGGTCTGCTGCTTGCTGGGAAATACCCTCTGACTAGGCTGGTGAAGGGAAGCTGCTATCAGTGACTCCAGGGACTTAGGTTCACTGATGATGGAAGCTGGTTACCTGCTCCTACCCCCCCACCTTCCCCAGCAGACCGCGGGCAAAATAGTACGTTGAAGCGCTTAGAACCCACAGTCAGACCGTCAGAGGAGGGACGAGTGCCGCACATAGGCAGCGCAAATGTTTACGGTGGATTTCCCTATAGTATTTGAGTTTGTCCTCCTCTCAAATAGTGGGGATAAAAGGCTCCCATTTTGAACACCGGTAGCGAGGGTCCAATAGGGTGGAGGCCAGAAGTAATGCCCTCTGCCGGAGTGCTGACTATTAGGACGTCAATCAGCCAGGCAAATAAGCATGCTGCGGTGCCATCTGCACAACGTGATCCGGAGGGGCTCTGCCTCCATATTCCAATGTTATACTGCCACGGTGCTTGGGGGGTCATCTGCCTCGTATTCCTCCATCTCCTTCCACCATCTCCAGCTGCTCATGATCCTCCTTCTTGTCAAACTGGGGTTAGTATATCCACTCATTTCACCTGGGACAATGCTTCTGCTCCAATGTCACTCTCAACTCACTCCTACATTTCAGGTCACACCGGATTCTCTTGTGGCCACGAAGTCTAGGTCGGACTCTCCTGTCCCTGCCAGACAGATTTTTCGCATCTGTTCCAGGGACATTTGAAACGCAGTGGAATGACGTTATTCATCCCGTAGTCCTGGGCGACTAGATAAATAACATCGCCTCTCGAATGGCATGCAACAAACGGCAGTGTCACGCATTGTAGCTGCCACTGAGCTGAAATCAATTTACTACAGGGGCAGTTAGACTATATGTCTGCACTGGATCATCATAAAAATCGTTAATGGCCTTTCTCTGTTCATTTCAGTCGGGTCCAAATTGTGAGGATGCGAATTCCATCGGGTGGACTAATTCGCATATCAGCAAGAGTGTGTTGGGGGAGGCAGTTCTTGCCGCTGCACATGTTGGATGAAAGTGCATGCACAGTTTCTGGCCATTTTCATAATCTGATGAAGATCGGTGGAAGACTTCTGAACCTTTTTTACAAATAATAATAACAAGATTGAAACGTGCGCCTTGCAGGGCGCTTGTACCTCATACCATAATCGTTGTCAAGCAAGCGGACACCTGTTATCCCATTGTCAGTTCACATGGTTTCCGATTTGGCTGTTGGCGCGGAGAAAGAAAACCACATCGATTTTTTGCTGCATGACGCGGAGCGTTCCTCCCATGTGTGTCTTCGTTCGCCGAGGGCAAGCCAGTGTAGAACTGCGTGGACCACCGCTGTGCCATACACATGTTGGTATGATGGAGCTATTACTTGTGATAGCGCTTGAGATGGTGGGGTGGTGGTGTCGGAGGAGATGCGAACATTGGGGCAGGTGCAGCAGTTGTCAAGTGGAGGGCAGGAAAGACAGCGATCTCCTTGGCCATAGTTGTGGTGTGCCTGGGCTGGAAGCACATTCACCCAGTGGGCCGTAAAGTACATGTACTGGCCCTGGACCGTAGTTCAGCTACAGACGGTCCGCGTGCGTGCACATTGGAACAAACGATAAGCTTAAGTGACTGATGTTGCCCCACCTTCTGTTTACATTATTTATGAAAGCTCCCTGGCCTCGCTTCACTTTCTGCTTACAGATATCTACATTTACCCATATTCGGCTCCTCCGGTGTCTTTAGCCAAAGAAATGCCATCACCGACCGAGTATCCGGATTTTCTCCGACCAACGCTCCGGCAGTGAGTGATAACTGCCGCGCTCTGCCTGCTGCGCCCTGTGCCGAATACGTTGTTGGGAACTGCGAAGCGGGTTTTTTACCCCGTGGCCGCTTGGCTCAAGTATCATACTGATGCTATCCGCTGACTTCACGGCCACCACGACCCACTGCTGGCTGCGCCGCGGGCAGACGCACAGATGCGCCCTCTTCTCCTGACGATGATGAAGCATTGACTACCCGGCCCCAATTGCAGCGTTAGCTACTTCATCATCTTTGTGTTTCATCGTCACTGCTGTCCTCATCCAACGGTCTTGTATGGCAGGAGGCTTGACGCCTCACAAACATGACTCCCATGGCCATATCAACATCTATACTTTTGCGCACCATTACATGCAAGTAAGCAAGGGGATATTGGGCCCTTTTCTTCGCTGCCAAGTAGCTGCTGACTGCCCTCCTCAAATTATTATCCTCACATTTAGTGGCGCTGAGCCCATGACCACTGTCAGATCTTGGCTGAGGGAACCGGATGGGGACCAGAGGGCGGGGGGGTTGAGGGGACAGGTGAGGGGCCATGACCGTCCGGGCCAGCCAACTAAGGGTTGTGTCTGACGTTCCCACCGGACTCTTGGGCTGGGGTTGCAGATGTCTAATCTGGGAGGCAGTGGATGACCTAGTCAACCAATAAGATCCATTGGGTTGCTATGGTCAGTACACAGCCGCTAGTTGTCAGCAGCAGTTGTGGCTCACCGAGTGTGTGACCCGGCTTGCGACGTCCCCTTGCTGTGCTGCGAACTGATACAGGAATGTTTGTGCCTCTGACACTCGCAGGTGAAAGAGCCTGCCAACTTCTGTTGACATAGTGTTTGTTCTAAAATGTACAGACCCTGTGTTGATGATGATATCTGTATTATATAAATACCAACACCCTGTTATTTGGACGCCAAATGAACCCACTAAGAAGCTTGGGTAACCTTGGATATAATTGCGGCATCCACAAATGGGCAGGAAAAAATGGACTTGTTATGTGCCGTTTAACAAAACTTGTGTAACTTTTACTGATATAAAAGCACAATACAGGGGCTTAAATTAACATTCGGATATTGAATTAGGGGCTACGGAATTTCTTTTGTGGACGGTGAAAAACAAAGTTTCTTTTAATGAGTACACACAGCATGAACAACGCTTAATTAACCCCTGGATGTAAATTGCGCAAAAGAATTGAGCAGCCCTGAAACTACTTGCTTTGTAGCGGGTTACAATTGCGTTGATTTTCTACGCTTACACAACTAGAGTAAAAATTGTAATTAAACCCTTAGTTTGTGAATTATGCTGCACGAAAATTTTATTTTGTGGCGGTGAAATAGACAGTTTCTTGGAGTCACAACAGCAGCAGATACACGCTTAATTAACCCCTGGATGTAAATTGGCGCAAAAGGAATTGAGCAGCCGGGGAAGGAAATACTACGCTTTGTAGCGTGTAATAATTGCGTGTATTTCTACGCATACACAACAAGAGAAAAAATTCGTAATAAAACATTCGTTTGTCGAATTATGCTACAGCAAAAAATTGTATTTTTTGGCGTGAAAAAGACGGTTTCTTGGAGTCACACAGCAGCAGGAGCAACGCTTAATTAACCCTGGATGTAAAATGGCAAAAAGAATTGAGCTGCCGGAAACTACTAGCTTTGTAGCGTGTTACAATAGGTGTCTTCTACGCTACACAACAAGAGAAAAAATTGTAATTAACCTTCGCTGGTTTTTAATTATGCTACAGGAAAATTGTATTTTTTGGCGGTTGCAAAATGACTATCTATTTTTGTACCACAGACAAAAATCAAAGCTTAATTAACCCCAGGATGGTCAAATTGCGCATAAAGAATTGAGCAGCCGGGAAAATACTAGCTTATGTAGCGTGTTTTCAATTGCGTGTTTTTCTACGCTACAGATCTAAGAGAAAAAAATTGTTAAAATTAACCTTCTTGTGAATTATGCTACAGGAAAATTGTATTTTTTGGCGGTGAAAAAAACGGTTTCTTGGTAAGTCACAAACAGGCAGCAGGACAACGCATTAATTTAACCCCTGGATTGTAAATTGCGCAAAAAGAATTGAGGCAGCCGAAACTACTTAGCTTTGGTGCCGTGTTACAATTGGTGTTTACTTACGCTACACAATCAAGAGATAACATTGCAATTGACCTTCGTTGTGAATTAACTCGCAATGAGGACCTACAGGAAAATTGTATTTTTGGTGGTGAAAGACGGTCATATTTTTGTCCCACACAGCACAAAAACAATCACTTAATTCAACACCACCTGGATTGTAAAATTGCGCAAAAGAATTGAGCAGACAGGAAACTATAGCTTTGTAGCGTGTTACAATTGCGTGTTTATTACGCTACAGATCAAGAGAAAAATTGTAATTATCCTTCGTTTGTGAAATTATGCTACAGGAAAATTGTATTTTTTGGCGGTGGAAAAAAACGGTTTCTGGAGTCAACAAACAGCAGCAGTACAACGCTTAATGAACCCCTGGATGTAAATTGCGCAAAAAAGAAATTTGTAGCAGCCAATAAAATTGAAGTAAGTGGGTATTTGTATTATAAAAACGTGTTTCTTTTAAATGAATTAAAACAGGAACTGGCTTAGATGCCCCTTGGATATTCAATTTGCTGTGTGCAGATTGCATTAACATGTATATTGACAACTGGACTTAGATCCAATACACAATAAATTCAGAAATAGAACATTAAGAGCCAGCAGTCTCTGAGACAAGCTGTACAACCCACAAAAATCGCTGTATAAAAATCAGTTCTTCAGTAACAATCACCCAAAGTTCCACCAAACTGCGTATTCGTTCAGAACCGGTTTTCCTGGAAATTCTAAACGGAATTCTTAACTTCGTTAGAATCGATTCGCCAATCTCTAAATGATATTCCTTTCTCACTTTTTAAACATTCTACTGTTTCTTAATTGAGAATACATACATAAGTGTGTTCGTTGTAGGTTTGTCAAACATCCAGCTAATCTCTACTTTGAAACATTGTTATTTTCTGTATATTGTCTTTGGCGCAATAAAATAGGATTTTTGATTAAAAGAGTTTTCGTACTACAAAGATTAACTTTCAACATGAAAGGACAGTTAAATGAAGACTTTTTCTAAATACATTGGACAATAGATATTACTTTAGTCATGAAATAAGAGACATTTTATGTGCTCGGAGTGCACACAAGTTTCTATGGTTACCTGGTTCCCTGACCATAATTCTGTTATCTGAATTTGAGAAGAGAAGCTTAGGATCCAGTCAGTGGACCATCACCACATGGATGGGACCTGTGCTTTTGAGCATAAATAATTAAACTCTAACAAGATTACAGAAAAAAAAACATTGTTTTCAGTCTAACAGTACTTTGTATCTTGTATTTACTAAAGAGATGACATCTCCTTTACTTGTCAGTGTAACAGCTAATCTACTTACAGAGATGCTAGATATACTAATCACTGCTACAGAACCACCCACAGCCTGAGGAGACAGAGTGAGTGTAAAAACTGCTTAGTGAAATCATGTGGAAAATCACGCTTAGTGAGAAAACCCCTTTAAGGTTGCTGTTCCTGTTTGTTTTTCTTTCAATGATGATATATGATTTACAGCTCATACCATGCATATGCTGCTTGCAGTGGTCCCATAAGTTGAATCCCTGCCAATCAAACACTGATGGCTCTTCTAAGTGAAAGCCATCAAATTTAGCATCCTAAAGAACCCCTTTAAACAAAGTCACAAAAAAGTAAGAAGTATTTTGAGGATTTGTCTCTGGTAGTGTGCATTTTTCCATATAACTTTAATAGTATATAATGACAATTCCATCTTGTCACTTAAAGAATTTATAGGCACAATATTGCAGTTAAATAAAGGAAAGGACACAGCAGTTAAATAACTATTTTCCAAACTTGGCACTGTGTTATCATTTGTTTCCATTACCTACTGAAGTTTTCAATGTATACTTGCCTGCCATCACACAGAAGAGCCTAATATGGATTGCAAGAAGTAAGTCTTAAATTAACAGGGCTGAATTCATTGCCATCATTTATATGCTTGGATCTTTAGATTACTTTAAAATTAAATTCCTATATAGAATTGGGGGGGGGGGGGGGGGGAGGGGGGGGGGGGGAGTGGGGGGGGGGCGGGGGGGGGGGGGGGGGGGGGGGGGGGGGGGTAATGTTCAATCCTGCATTCAAATAAATTGAATTAAACTGGTAGGACTCGAAACTCACAGATATTTTAATTCTTGTTGAACAGACATTTATTCAAATAATGTAGTGTTAAAACTTACTATAGAGAGAAGTGATTACAGCAGAGAAGAATTTTCAAATGGTACATTTTAGTAAAGATGCTTTTAACACAGAGGTTTTCTCAAAAACGTCCATTTCTGAAAACACTTTGACTGCAAGCAAGATGGATAGGCTTGTGTCCCATGTAAAAAGGTCAGGTCCCTTGTCATCCAGGACTGGCAAATGACCTTGAAACTTGGTATCTTCATTCATGCAGCCCTGAAGGAGAAGAACTCATGAAGCAAAATGTGGCCGGTGAAAGGAGCTATTGATGCCAAGGGAGGCACAAAACTGGGTCTGCGTCATGTGATTACCAAAACCCCCCACTTGAAGGGATAATTCAAGTGGAATGTCTTGATGAGTTGTGTAGTCGGTATGTCCTCCTTCAAATCCATGTTCTTTTCTCAGGATCATAGCCTTCCCATTCTTGTTTACCACTCAGATGGGAAGTAGCTTGATTGACTTGCTTGAGGACTTGAAACAGTGCCATGAAACTAAGAAGTTTAAAGGAGGGAACCCTAAGCCTTGGATACATAGTGGAGAGCCATACTTTTTCACCTGGTGTATTATGCGTCTGGATGGTCAATGTTTGATAGTAAACCTTTTAGCTTTGGTGGCAGAAAGATGTTGGCTTCTTTCTTTTTCTTTTCTGATGATCTATGCAATGATTCATAAAAGCTAAGACCTGAGGCTGGGTTGCAGGGTCTAGAAGAACAGCAAAATGTCAGCCATAGATTGTCTCAAAATTTTTGCCACAAGACTTGAAAAAAAATGGTTATTATGTGTGATTTTGGTCAATGGAAGACTATGGACCACATTTTTGAAAACTATCTAGGTCTAAAACTCACTTTGTTGCCTTGGGAAACCATAGAGTCCCTTTTAATTTTTTTAGGCTCTGGAAAAATGAGAGAGGCGCTTGATTGGTTGCTATGGGAAACAGAGTGAGTTTTTGACCTGACGGTGGCCCTATGTCCCCAATTGTCTTAAGCTGACTAGGCTTAATTACACGAAATGTTTGAGATTTTCTGAATGATCCGTTCTGTTTGCCGTGAACTTGGAACTTTAAAATCCAGTGAGTTTTCATGGCTCTTTTACCTCCCCAAACTGTTTACAAAAAGTCATTCTCAAATTAAAAAATTGATCCACAAAAAGAAAGTTTGGGGGAAAAACAGAAAAATATTGTTGGAGCCTTCACGGGGGACTGAGAACAATCCTATGGTGTAAAGATAAACCAGTTTCAAATTAATTATTAAGATGTTAAACCCAAAGGGGTTAATCCAAATTAACAGTCATTTTATCACATGATGAATGCTGAAAAAAATTTAAATTTTAAAAATCCCCTATTTATTTTGTTCTCAAACACAAAAACAGTTTATTAAAATAGTTCAATGAAAAATCAAAAAAGGTATGCTTTTAAAGGTATCCCAACTAATTTTCATATTTTTTATCATGTAAAAGAAGAAAAATTATTAAAAAAATATATAAATTTGGTTTAAATGTTTTTTTATAAAAAATTATGTATTTGTTCACCCCGTTGTCAAAAAAAAAGAATAAAAATCAATAGAAAAGTTTAAAGAACTGGACTCACTCATTTCGGTCGCCACTTGGACCGCCTAGGGGGTTTTTGCTCACGGATGCCCTCTTTATAAAAGGTATAAAACACTGACCAGACTTCCATTTTAACCTGGTCTCGCCAGCTTTATTCAGGTATGGACTGAAAGGCAAGGGGGTTAATTAGTACAAGCAAAAACATTTGGGCTCATGTGAGTGTGGGTAACTCGGAAAAACAGTTTTAATAATAAAAGTTTCCCGTACAAGTAGGCATAAGTTTTTGGGCCTGGAGGAACACATGTAGAAAAAATGTTTCCTTTTGCACAATGTTGTGAAATAATTTTGAAAACCCCTGTGGGTCAAAATGCACATAGACTCCTTCAAAAATTTCCTTGGGCGTGTAGTTTTTAAAGTGGGTGTTTTTTTGCTGTTTTTTTTTTTTCCCCTAAAAACCCTTTCAATTGACAACTGAATTGTGCCCCCCAAAAAAAATGACCCTTATTTTGACACCTGCATAGGCCAAAATATGGGCCCTATGCAGGTTTTCAAAAAACCAAGACTCAAATTATAAAAAAAAAAAACATTTTTGCACAATTTCAAAAGTAGGAAAGGCATACTGAGCACTGAAAATGGATATTCTGGGAAATATGCAATTTTTACTCTTTTAATTTACACTGCTCATCATTTTTTCAATTTTAAAAATGAATCCCTTTTGGGGTTGTTTCCACAAGGGGAGTAGCAAATCTGCACTTAAAATGGGTTTTCTTCCCTTGAAGCTCAGACATTCCCCAAAAAAGCAATTTTTTTGATCACTTTTGGGGGTATTCTATCTTGAGACGTTGGAAAATTAAATTGGGGAAGCTTTTTTTCTATTGCCCCTTAGAAAAAGAAACATTGCATTTAAAACAAATAATTGTCATGATTGTCCCCCGGCCGCCCTTGCTTTGGCTCTGGTCGCCGGCCACGGCCGTCGACGTAAACAAGGGTTTTTAAAGTAATACTTGATTCTTATTCACCAGTGTGAAGGGCCCTTTTTTCTGTAAGGTAACTGATTCTGGCCAACCCCCGTGGCCAAAATCCTCCAGCACTCTTTAGTTAACCAGTGTTTCTTGTTTGACAGCCTTTTTTCCCCTATTAGCTTTGTATTTTTTTTCCCACCAATCACCCTCTGTTCTGTGTCGCTGCTAACCTATTTAAGAATTGCTTTTCCCTTTCACTGTGCCTGCTATAAAAATTTTTTTTGCTTGTAGCTACCCTTCTTTTGCTTTTGCCTTTTTTTATTTGGACCTGTGTTCCCCGGGGGGGGGGAACATTCTCTCTTCATGATTTGGTTTGTGCTGCGCCCGACCGGATTGCCCTGGCTAGTTACCCTCTTTATTGTTCAGTTTTTCTTTTGTCTGTGTCTTGTGTCCCCTTAATAGTGTAGTTCCAGTTTTTCTGGGGGGGGGCCACCTTTTTAAGGAGGGGTCCCCCAAAAGGCAGGGAAGTGGTTGGGACCGTGTCGGGCCTCACTCTGTTGGTGTTTTCTGTGCCCCTGACCGGCCCCTGACAATAATGCCCTAGAAAAAAATTTTTTTAATTTTCTGGCCCAAAGTTTAAAAACATCTGCAAAAGAACTGGGAGATTTAAAAAAAAAAAAATATTTAATATCCTTTTTTGAAGGAGTCTAGCTTGTAAAATGGACTCATTCTAGGTTTTTTTTTGTTTAGTGGTATTAAAGGCTTTGCAAAAAATTTGCAACCCCTGCACCAAAAATTTCCCCAAATGGTCCTCCTTCCCTTCTGGCCCAGCTGTGTGCAAAAAACTATGGGGCAATATGGGGCATTTAAAAACGTGGGAGGACTGAAAAAAAAATTTTTGGGCTTATATTTTCTGTTTTTTTTAAAAATGGGAAATTTTTAGCAAAAATTACATATTACGCAAATAATTTTAACTTTTCATTTTCATGGCTATAGATAAAGAAATGTGAAGTCAAAAATTTTCATTTGTCCCAACATTTTTTCAACTTTTGTATTTTAAATAATATATTTTTAGGAGATTATTTTACAGGGGTTCTAACATACGGCCCATTCAAGAATAAAAAAAATTTTTTTGAAGTAAAAAAAAAAATGACTGCTAAATGTATGTTATTCACATCACAAAAACAAAAGGACATTTTAACAAAAAGGGTGCCCCCTTAAAAAGAAATATAATTGTTAATATTATTTTTTTGTATGGTGTGACCTTCTATGTTGCAAGCATAAAAATTTAAAGTTTTGAATAATAAAATTTTTTAAAATGTTACAAAATTTAGGCATTTTTCCAAATAACCCCAGAATTTTATTAACAAAAATTTTCCATTTCATAAAATACAAATTCAGATAGCTTTTATTTAAATTTTAGTTGAAAAACTGTGGCTGTGTCAAAAATAACACGAGGTTCTTCATTACAATTTGATCAAAGTACAGAAGCCCATTTGACACTTGGGGGACCCTTATGAAGGAAAGGGGCTTTTAAAGTGATTTTTGAGTCTCATTTTCAGTGTATAATGTGCCTGAATGTATGAAAGGTTTTTTTTGTGGATTATAAAAGGGGTTAAAATTTGCAGCCTCGCCTATTTTGGTTGGTGATTACAAAACTTAGGTGCATTTTCAAAAGCGCCAACATGTATAAAAAAGGGTATAGATAGGCTGGAAATAAAAGAAAAGTCATTAGAATAGATGTCGTGAAAAAAACTTTGGTAGGGGGTCTTTCTTGGTGGCCCCAAAGGGCCAAGCAAGACCTGTGGGTGCTGGCTTTGTGTTGTAGAAAAAAGGGAAAAACAGAAAAAAATAAAGTAAAATTTAATGCAGTAAAAAAAAAAAATTTTAAAATCTGAAAACCCGTGGGTTTTTAAAGTAAAATAGTTTTAGTTTTTTATTAAAATTTAAATGATTTTATAGGAGATATTTTTTATATTTTTGGGATATTTTTATTTTATATTAATTTTATTGATTAAATTTTTTTTTTACATTTAATAATTTAATTGTATATAGTTTTTTAATTTTTAAATTTTCTTTTTTTTATTGTAAATGGTGTAGTTGAGAAATAAGGGAATTTTTTGCCTTAATGGCAAATATAGTCCACTTCAACTCTCGACTCAGGCAGACCAAAATAAAATGGTTTTTCCTTCGGGCAGTAATGCGCCCCAGTTTTGCCGAACCACATTCATATATGTGTCTAAATTTTGGTGTGGTGCGACACCCCCCCAAATGTCTAGAAAGCCCAAATTCATTAGGGCATTAGAACGTTTGGGCTGCTCACTTAGGCGCTTTTTTCATCGAAAAGGGTAAAAAAACGTCTAATGTTCCTTTTATTATTTTGAAAAGATTCCCTTTTTGACTATTTCAGCTCTACTGTTTTCAGTTTTAGGGCTGAGATTTGAATGGGATGGTCGACCCCGTCCAGTTACCCCGGGGGGGAATCCAAAAAAAGGGCACCGAGATTGCTAATAATTTTGGGTTTTCCTATAAGAGAATATTTTATCTTTAGAAGAATCTGAAGGTATGATTGAATACTTTATAGAATACTTATAAGGCAAATATAAGTGGACATATAAGAGGACAATGCATCAAGTTAATGCATATGTCGAGGAAAAACAGACAGGAAAAACCTGAGGATTAAAACTGTAAACAAGTAGAAAAAGAACTTAAAAGTCATCCAGAGTCTACTATTAAAATTAAACTTTTTATGGGCTCAAATTAAATTCTGTTGCTGTGGGAACACTGTGGGGCCATCTGAGGAGACCAAGACAGAACATATCATATGAGTGATAAAGTAAACAAATCGTAGCAAAAAGAATAAAAAGAGAAATTTAAAAAAAATGATGTTCGGATGGAAAAGGAGGTAAACATTTTTCACCTCAAGCAATAATTGATACAATATGCAGCATATCATGAAAAGCTTTATAATTTAAAGAACTACAATACAATTTTCTTTTCACAGGAGGAAGATATAAATAAATTTTTATGTTCAGTACAATTACCCTCTTTGTCACAAGAACAAAAAGAAAATTAAATTTACCAATTACTCTGGCTTAAGTAAGGAGAGGTATTGAGGCATTAAAAGGGTATTCCTATATTATTGATTAGCTTTAAAAATGTAGGCAAAGTTTAAAATAAGGCTTTTTTTTTGCAG